>WNWK01011961.1:17500-61923 GCA_009830355.1 Cherax destructor | reverse complement strand
GAAACCCAATCTTTGACTAACTCAAACCATCTCCCCCAAAACCTAATGTTTTCTATAAACTACCTTGAAAAAATTATTGTATTCCTAGATAATCTAAATTTTTAATAATATGTTACTATTATGTTACCCCCTACTCATATTATAAGTTAATGTCAAAAATGCTCAATGTTATTTTCCTTAAGATAATCTCAATTCCATATTATCATTCAAGAATCTTAACACCTGTAACAATCTAAGATCTAATATCATTATATAATAATTTAAACAGTAAAATTTCATCATATTGTAATTTTGAAAATAATTTTTAACTAGAATAAACTCAATAAATTTCTCTAATATTAAGTACATAGTTTTTAAGGACTAGAATAAGCTGCCCCTAATGCCATGGCATGTCAGTGGCTCTCCTTGCACTCAATTTACATTGTAACTTCCGATACCCATGTAACTATCCCTCCTGTTCTGTTACTACACCTCCCCTCGTATTACAACCCCTTCCCCTCCTGTTACTACCCATCCCCTCCTCTTACAATCCCTCTCCTCCTGTTACTACCCCGCCCCTTCTGTTACTATCCTTCCCCTCCTATTACTACACTTCAACTCCTGTTACTACCCATCCCCTCTTGTTACTACCCCTCCCCTCCTGATACTACCCCTCCCTTCCTGATACTACCCCTCCCTTCCTGATACAACCCCTCCTTTTTTACTAACCTCCTGTTGATACCTCTCCCCTCCTGTTGTTACCCCTCCAATCCTGTTGTTACCCCCCTCCTGTTGTTACCCCTCCCCTCCCATTACTACCCCTTCCCTCCTGTTGTTGTCCCTCCACTCCTGTTAGTACCCCTCTCCTCCTGTTGTTACCGCTCTCCTCCTGTTACTACGATTCTCCTCCTGTTGTTACCCCTCTCCTGTTACCCCTTTCCTCCTGTTGCTAACCCTTCTCCTCCTGTTGTTAACTCTCTTCTTTGTTACTACCCTCCCTCTTGTTGTTACCCTCTCCTGTTACTACCCCTCCCCTCCTATTGTTTCCTCTCCCCTTCTGTTACTACCCTCTCCTCCTGTTATTACCCCTTTCCTCCTGTTACTATCCCCCTCCTGTTGTTACCCCTCTCCTCCTGTTATTACTCCTCCCCTCCTGTTGTAACCCTCTCTTCCTGTTACTATAACTCCCCTCCTGTTGTTACCCCTCTCATCCTTTTACTACATATCCCCTCCTGTTGTTACCCCTCTCCTCCTGTTATCTCCTCCTCTTTTTGTAACCCTCTTCCTGTTACTATAACTCCCCTCCTGTTGTTACCCCTCTCATCCTTTTACTACATATCCCATTCTGTTGTTACTCTTCACCTCCTGTTACTACCCCTTCCCTCCTTTTACTACGTCTCCCCTCCTGTTACCACTCCTCTTGTCCTGTTTCTACCCTTCCCCTCGTATTACTACCATCTCCCCTCCTGTTACTACCCTTCTCCTGTTACTGCCACGCCCCTCGTGTTACTACCCTTCTCCTGTTACTACCCTTCTTTTCCTGTTGTTAACCCTCCTTCCTGTTACTACCCCTCCTCTCCTGTTGTTACCCCTCCCCTCCTTTTACTACCCCTCTCCTTCTGTTGTTATCCCTCTCCTCCTGTTACTATCCCTCCCCTCCTGTTGTTGCCCCTCTCCTCCCGTTATTACTCCTCCCCTCCTGTTGTAACTCCTCTCCTCCTGTTACTATCCCTCCCCTCCTGTTGTTACCCTCTAGTCCTGTTACTACGTATCTCCTTCTGTTGTTACCCCTCTCCTGTTAATACCTCTCCCCTCCTGTTAACACCCCTCCTGTCCTGTTACTACCTCTCCCCTCGTATTACTACCCCATCCCCTCCTGTTACTACCCTTCTCCTATTGTTACAATCCCTCTCCTTTTCTTACTACCCCGCCCCTCCTTTTACTACCCTTCCCCTCCTGTTACTACCCTCCCCTTCTGTTACTACCCCTCCTTTCCTGTTACTACCCCTCCCCACCTGATTCTACTCTCCTCCTGATACTACCCTCCTTTTCACTACTCCCCTCCTGATGTTACTTCTCCCCACTTATTACTACCCTCCTCTCCTGTTGTTACCCCTCCCCTCCTGTTACTACCCCTCCCCTCTTGTTGTTATCCCTCCCCTCCTGTTACTACCCCTCTTTTCCCGTTGTTACCCCTTTCTTCCGGTTGGTAACCTCTCTCCTGCTGTTGTTAACCCTCTTCTCCTGTTACTACCCTCCCCTCCTGATGTTACCCCTCTCCTCCTGTTACCACCCCTTCCCTCCTGTTGTTACCCTTTTCCTCCTGTTGCTAACCCATCTACTCCTGTTGTTAACCCTCTCCTCCTGTTTGTTAGCCTCCCCTCCTGTTACTGCCCATCCCCTCCCGTTGTTACCCCTCTCTTCTTGTTACTACCCCTCCAGTCCTGTTGTTTCCAATCTCCTCCTGTTACTACCCCTCTCCTCCTGTTTTTACCCCTCTCCTCCTGTTTTTACCCCTCTCCTCCTGTTACTACCCCTTTCCTCCTGTTGTTACCCCTTTCCTTCTGTTGCTAACCTTCTCCTCCTGTTACCCTCCTCCTGTTACTACCCCTCCCCTCCTGTTACTGCCCCCCTTCTGTTGTTACCCCTCTCCTCCTGTTACTACCTCTATCTTCCTGTTACTACCCCTCCCCTCCTGTTGTTACCCTTCTCCGCCTGTTTCTACCCCTCTCCTCCTGTTGTTACCCCTCCTGTTACTACCTCTCTCCTGTTGTTGCACCTCCTGTTACTACCCCTCTTATCCTGTTGTTACCTCCCTCCTGTTATACTCCCTCCTCCTGTTTTTACCCCTCCCTGTTACTACCCTCTCCTCTGTTACCCTCTCCTCCTAGTTACTATCCCTCTCTCCTAGTTGTCCCTCTCCTCCTGTTACTACCCTCTCTCCTGTTGTTACCCCTCTCTCCTGTTTACCTCTCTCTTTTACTCCCTCTCCTTTGTTGTTACCCTTCCTCCTGTTATACCTCCTCCCTGTTGCCCTCTCTCTTGTACTACCTTCTCCTGTTGTTACCCCTCTCCTCCTGTTACTACCCTTCTTCTCCTGTCACTACCCCTCTCCTCCTGTTGTTACCCCTCCTCTTGTTACTACCCCTCTCCTCCTGTTGTTACACCTCCTGTTACTACCCTCTTCTCCTGTCGTTACCCCTCTCTTGCTGTTGCTACCATTCCTCCTGTTACTACCCCTCTCCTCCTGTTACTACACCTCTCCTCCTGTTGTTACACTCTCCTCCTGTTACTTCTCCTATTTTCCTGTTACTAACCCTCTCCTCCTGTTGTTACCCTTCTCCTCCAGTTGTTACTCCTCCTTCTGTTACTACCCCTTTCCTCCTGTTGTTACACCTCCTGTTACTACCCCTCTTATCCTGTTGTGACCCCTCTCTTGTTACTACTACCCCTCTCCTCTTGTTACCCTCTCCTCCTGTTATTACCCCTCTCCTCATGTTATTACCCTCTCCTCCTGTTGTTACCTCTCTCCTCCTGTTACTACCCCTCTCCTCCTGTTGTACCTCTCCTGTTACTACCCCTTTCCTCCTGTTACAACCCCTCCCCTCCTGTTGTTACCCTTATCCTCCTGTTGTTACCCTTCTCCTCCTGTTGCTACCCCTCTCATGTTGTTACATCTCCTCCCGTTACTACCCCTATCCTCCTGTTGTTACACCTCCTCCAGTTACTACCCCTCTTCTTCTGTTGTTACCCCTCTCCTGTTACTACCCCTCTCCTCCTGTTATACCCTTCTTCTCCTGTTACTACCCCTCTCCTGCTGTTGTTACCCCTCTCCTGTTACTATCCCTCTCCTCCTGTTACTAAGCCTGTTCTGCTGTTACTACCCCTCTCCTGCTGTTGTTACCCCTCTCTTGTTATTACCCCTCTCCTCCTGTTACTACCCTCTCCTCCTGTTACTACCCCTTTCCTCCTGTTACTATGTTACTACCCCCTCTTCTGTTGTTACCCTCTCCTGTTGTTACTACCCCTCTCCTGCTGTTACTACCCCTCTCCTGTTACTATCCCTCTCCTGCTGTTGTTACCCCTCTCCTGTTACTACCCCTCTCCTGTTGCCACACTCTCTTCTTTTGTTTTCAATTTTGCTACTAGTTCTCTTGTTGCTGCAGATTCTATTGGTACTGGTACTGTTGTTGGTACCTCTGTTGTTACTGCTGCTGGTACTGTTGTTGTTTCCTCTGTTGTTATTACTGCTGGTATTGTTGTTGATACCTCTGTTGTTATTACTGCTGGTACTGTTGTTGATACCTCTGTTGTTACTGCTGATGGTACTGTTGTTGTTTCCTCTGATGTTATTACTGCTGGTACTGTTGTTGGTACCTCTGCTGTTACTGCTGCAGGTACTGTTGTTGGTACCTCTGTTGTTACAGCTGGTGGTACTGTTGTTAGTACCTCTGTTGTTACAGCTGCTGGTACTGTTGTTGGCACCTCTGTTGTTACTGCTGTTGGTACTGTTGTTGGTACCTCTGTTGTTACAGCTGCTGGTACTGTTGTTGGCACCTCTGTTGTTACTGCTGTTGGTACTGTTGTTGGTACCTCTGTTGTTACAGCTGCTGGTACCGTTGTTGGCACCTCTGTTGTTACTGCTGTTGGTACTGTTGTTGGTATCTCTGTTGTTGTTGGTACCTCTGTTGTTGTTGGTACCTCTGTTGTTACAGCTGCTGGTACTGTTGGTACCTCTGTTATTACAGCTGGTGGTACTGTTGTTAGTACCTCTGTTGTTACAGCTGCTGGTATTGTTGTTGCTCTCCTCCTTCCTCTCTTCCTCCCTCTCCTTCTTCCTCTCCCTTTCCTCAATCTCCTCTTCCCTTTCCTCCTTCTCCCTCTATTTCTTCTCATCCTCCCTCTTATTTTATCCCTCTCTTCCTCCCGCTCCTCCTCCCTCTCTTCCTCCCGCTCCTCCTCCTCCCTCTCCTTCTCCCTCTCTTCCTCCCTCTCCTCCTCCTCTCTCTTCTCCCTCCTTGCTGTCTGGATGCTGCCACAATGACCCAGTTGCATGCATGGAGTCTCTGAGCTTGTGTGTGTACTCACCTAGTTGTGGTTGCAGGGGTCGAGTCATAGCTCCTGGTGTGTGTGTGTGTGTGTGTGTGTGTGTGTGTGTGTGTGTCACCACCACCACTGCAACCGCTATTACCACCATCACCACCACCATTGTAACCACCAATTACCAGCCATCATTTCCTATCACCTACCACCATTAGTATCACCAACACCCATTATCATCAACCATTTCCTGCCACTAGCACCACCAACACCAACAACCGCTAACACCCTCAGCAATCACAATCACCACCACGACCATCACAACAACCACCACAATCACCATCACAACCACCACCACAACCACCATCACCACCACACCCACCATCACAACCACCACTATACCCACCATCACAACCACCATCACAACCACCATCACAACCACCGTCACAACCACCATAACCACCATCACAATCACCACTACAACCACCACCACAACCACCATCACAACCACCACAAAAACCACCATCACAACCACCGTGATAACCATCACAACCACAACCACCATCAAAATCACCATCACAACCATCATCAAAACCACCATCACAACCACCATCATAACCACCATCACAACCTTCACAACCACAACAACAACTATCATTACAACCATCACAACCACCATCACAACTACCACCACTGCCAATATCACAACCACCATCCCTACCATCATCACAACCACCATCACAATCACCATCATAACCACCATAACCACCATCACAACCATCACAATCGCAACAACAACCATAACAACCACCATTTCAACCACCATCACAATTACCATCACAACCGCCATCTCTGCTAATATCACAACCACCATCCCTATCACAACCATCATCACTACCTTTACAATTACCATCACAACCACCACCACAACCTCCATCACAACCACTATCACAACCACTATCACAACCAACCATCTCTACCACCATCTTTACCACCATCACAACCACCATCTCTACCACCAACTTTACCACCATCACAACCACCATTACACCCACCATTACAACCATCACAACCACAATTATAACCATAATTACAACCACCATAACAACCACCATTACAGCCACCATTTTAACCACCATCACAAGCACCATCACAACCACCATTACATCCACCATTACAACCTCCATCACAACCACCATCACAACCACCATCACAACCACCATTACAAGCATCACAACCACCATCACAAGCATCACAACTACCATCACAAGCATCACAATTACCATCACAACCACCACCACAACCTCGATCACAACTATCACAACCACTATCTTTACCACCATCACAACCACAACCACAGCCACCATTACAACCACTATCTTTACCCCCACCACAACCACAACCACAGCCACCATTACAACCACCATAACAATCACCATTACAACCACCATTTTAATCATCACAAGCACCATAACAACCACCATCACAACCACCACCACAACCACCATCACAACCACAACCACCATCACAACCACCATCACAACCACCATCACAACCACCATTACAACAACCATCACAACCACAACCACCATCACAACCCCAACCACCATCACAACCACAACCACCATTACAACCACCATCACAACCACCATTACAACCACCATCACAACCACAACCACCATCACAACCACAACCACCATCACAACCACCACCACAACCACCATCACCTGAGTTTATTATATTTTATTAGATAAGAAAAAAATCATTACGTTCACTTTTAATTTCTCACTTTGAAAACATTTATATCAAGGTTTAACATAAACCAGAAACACAAACATTCGTATCAAGGTTTAACATAAACCAGAAACACAAACATTCGTATCAAGGTTTAACATAACCCAGAAACACAAACATTCGTATCAAGGTTTAACATAAACCAGAAACACAAACATTCGTATCAAGGTTTAACATAAACCAGAAACACAAACATTCGTATCAAGGTTTAACATAAACCAGAAACACAAACATTCGTATCAAGGTTTAACATAAACCAAAAACACAAACATTCGTATCAAGGTTTAACATAAACCAGAAACACAAACATTCGTATCAAGGTTTAACATAAACCAGAAACACAAACATTCGTATCAAGGTTTAACATAAACCAGAAACACAAACATTCGTATCAAGGTTTAACATAAAACAGAAAAACAAACTTTCGTATCAAGGTTTAACATAAACCAGAAACACAAACATTCGTATCAAAGTTTAACATAAACCAGAAACACAAACATTCGTATCAAGGTTTAACATTAACCAGAAACACAAACATTCGTATCAAGGTTTAACATAAACCAGAAACAGAAATATTCGTATCAAGGTTTAACATAAACCAGAAACACAAACATTCGTATCAAGGTTTAACATAAACCAGAAACACAAACATTCGTATCAAGGTTTAATATAAACCAGAAACACAAACATTCGTATCAAGGTTTAACATAAACCAGAAACACAAACATTCGTATCAGGTTTAACATAAACCAGAAACACAAACATTCGTATCAGGTTTAACATAAACCAGAAACACAAACATTCGTATCAAGGTTTAACATAAACCAGAAACACAAACATTCGTATCAAGGTTTAACATAAACCAGAAACACAAACATTCGTATCAAGGTTTAACATAAACCAAAAACACAAACATTCGTATCAAGGTTTAACATAAACCAGAAACACAAACATTCGTATCAAGGTTTAACATAAACCAGAAACACAAACATTCGTATCAAGGTTTAACATAAACCAGAAACAGAAACATTCGTATCAAGGTTTAACATAAAACAGAAAAACAAACTTTCGTATCAAGGTTTAACATAAACCAGAAACACAAACATTCGTATCAAAGTTTAACATAAACCAGAAACACAAACATTCGTATCAAGGTTTAACATTAACCAGAAACACAAACATTCGTATCAAGGTTTAACATAAACCAGAAACAGAAATATTCGTATCAAGGTTTAACATAAACCAGAAACACAAACATTCGTATCAAGGTTTAACATAAACCAGAAACACAAACATTCGTATCAAGGTTTAACATAAACCAGAAACACAAACATTCGTATCAAGGTTTAACATAAACCAGAAACACAAACATTCGTATCAAGGTTTAACATAAACCACTGAGGTTTTAATATCGTCTGGATCAAACGTTCTTCCATTATTGTCACTGTTGTTATTATCACTGTTATTATTGTCACTTGTTATTATCACTGTTATTATTGACACTGTTATTATTGACAGTTATTATTGACTCCGTTATTGTTACTGTTATTATCGTCACTGTTATTATTGTCACTGTAATAATTCACTGGAAAGACACTGAGACAAGTGTGGGCGTGACTGAGACAAGTGTGGGCGTGACTGAGACGAGTGTGGGCGTGCCGAGCAGAAATCTCGGGTAAGATAAGGCACGCACTGGCATCCCGGGGGGGGAGGGTTGGAAAGGGGAGGGGAGGGGAGAAGGAGAGGGAGGGGAGGGGAGGGGAGGGGAGGGTGGGGGAGGGGAGGAAGTATAATCGAAGAGAAGACAAGGTATGGATTTACTGTGGAGGGTTGTGTAACATGTGAGGGGAAGAGTGAGGGAAGGAGTGAAGGGTGATGGTAGAAGTGAGGGGGAAGGGGTGATGGTAGGAATGAGGGACCGGGGTGAGGGGAGGAGGGAGGGGTGGAGCAAGGGGAAAGAAAAACATTTAAATACCATGTTTCAGTACAGGTTGCTGACCTTCACACCTGGTCTGGACTAGACAGGTGGGTAGCAAGTCTGCTACCCGCAGTCACTCTACCCGCTCTTGATTTCGGGGGTCACCGTCTTCCCTGCCGAAGCCTGGTCCCAGACCAGGTCTCCTGGTATCCGTCCTGATCAACTAAACTGTTGGTTCCAGGGGCATGCAGTCCATCGTATGCACCACAGACTGTCTGACCAGGAATTGACTTTAGGAACTTATCACGTCCTCTCTTGAAGACAGCCAGTGGTCTGTTGGTAATTCCCTTTGTTTATGAGGGTAGGTTGCTGAAGAGTCTAGGTCACCTTACATTTATTATCTACCCGTATACTTATGGTGCTCCCACATTTCATTAGAAATATTTTGCAATGTCTGTCACGTCTTTTCTTTTTTAGGAAGTGATTTCATTGAGCGGGTTTGGGAACAATTTCTGTAGAATTTTCCAAGGATAGATTATGATATATCTTTCTCGTCTACGTTCCAGGGAGTACAATTGAACAGACTTCAAGCATTCCGAGTAGTTCATTTTGCGTGACTGAACTAATACAAGCAGTGAAGGTTCCCTATACGTGCCGTAACAGGTGTCTGAAGGAGGGCGCTAGTATACATAATTATTCTAGCTTACAGAAAACAAGTAACTTAGAGAGTATAATCATCGGCTCAGGATCTATGGTTTTCTTTGGCGGCTGTGACGAGAACAGTGTTGTGTCTTACCGTCAGGTCCTCTGACAGTCACTCCAGTGACCCGTACACTGGCGGCTGTGACCCGTACACTGGAGGCTGTGACCGTACACTGGCGGCTGTGACCGTACACTGGCGGCTGTGACCCGTACACTGGCGGCTGTGACCGTACACTGGCGGCTGTGACCGTACACTGGCGGCTGTGACCCGTACACTGGCGGCTGTGACCCGTACACTGGCGGCTGTGACCGTACACTGGCGGCTGTGACCCGTACACTGGCGGCTGTGACCGTACACTGGCGGCTGTGACCCGTACACTGGCGGCTGTGACCCGTACACTGGCGGCTGTGACGAGAACAGTGTTGTGAGTCTTAATAATAATAGTTTATTTAGACATGATACAATGTTGTTATTTATACATGATACATAGGTATAAATGAGGTGTACATGCCAAAAGCCCCTACTATGCTGTGCATTGTGGACATTCTTAAGGTTAAGTAATAGTAGACTACATGGTAAAAAATTATGGTTGATAATTTATAAAATAAGTATAATTGTGTATCTAAGTTGTAAAATTTGGATATAAGTTGAATATAATAATCTATTAATTGTAGCAATGCAATTAATTGAGTGAGATAACAATTTAAAACAATTAGTTGCATTGCAATTACAGTTTATGTGGTCATTATAATGTAAATGTTATAGTAACAGTTAGCTGAGTATGTAGATGAATGGTTCAGAGAACCGACAAGTTGTTAAATTAGACACAAATGCAACACTTGGGTATCTTTATTGTGGAAACGTTTCGCCACACAGTGGCTTCATCAGTCCAATACAAAGTAGAAAGGTGTAATAAAAGGAGGAGTTTGAGGTAATCAGTCCCTCGGCCTGGAGTCCATGTGTTCAGTCCATCAATCTTGAAGTAAATACAATATAAGGCAAATAGAAGTGGTGATCATGATGGTGATGTTGTGGTGATCATGATGGTGGTGGTGTGGTGATCATGATGGTGTTGTGGTGATCATGATGGTGGTGTTGTGGTGATCATGATGGTGGTGGTGTGGTGATCATGATGGTGTTGTTGTGGTGATCATGATGTTGGTGTTGTGGTGATCATGATGGTGGTGTTGTGGTGATCATGATGGTGTTGTGGTGATCATGATGTTGGTGTTGTGGTGATCATGATGGTGGTGTTGTGGTGATCATGATGGTGGTGTTGTGGTGATCATGATGGTGGTGTTGTGGTGATCATGATGGTGGTGTTGTGGTGATCATGATGGTGGTGGTGTGGTGATCATGATGGTGGTGTTGTGGTGATCATGATGGTGGTGTTGTGGTGATCATGATGTTGGTGTTGTGGTGATCATGATGCTGGTGTTGTGGTGATCATGATGGTGGTGTTGTGGTGATCATGATGGTGGTGGTGTGGTGATCATGATGGTGGTGTTGTGGTGATCATGATGGTGGTGTTGTGGTGATCATGATGTTGGTGTTGTGGTGATCATGGTGGTGGTGTTGTGGTGATCATGATGTTGGTGTTGTGGTGATCATGATGGTGGTGTTGTGGTGATCATGATGGTGGTGGTGTGGTGATCATGATGGTGTTGTGGTGATCATGATGGTGGTGGTGTGGTGATCATGATGGTGGTGTTGTGGTGATCATGATGGTGGTGGTGTGGTGATCATGATGGTGTTGTGGTGATCATGATGGTGGTGGTGTGGTGATCATGATGGTGGTGTTGTGGTGATCATGATGGTGGTGTTGTGGTGATCATGATGGTGGTGGTGTGGTGATCATGATGGTGGTGTTGTGGTGATCATGATGGTGGTGTTGTGGTGATCATGATGGTGGTGGTGTGGTGATCATGATGGTGGTGTTGTGGTGATCATGATGGTGGTGTTGTGGTGATCATGATGGTGGTGTTGTGGTGATCATGATAGTGGTGGTGTGGTGATCATGATGGTGGTGTTGTGGTGATCATGATGGTGGTGTTGTGGTGATCATGATGTTGGTGTTGTGGTGATCATGGTGGTGGTGTTGTGGTGATCATGATGTTGGTGTTGTGGTGATCATGATGGTGGTGTTGTGGTGATCATGATGGTGGTGGTGTGGTGATCATGATGGTGGTGTTGTGGTGATCATGATGGTGGTGTTGTGGTGATCATGATGGTGGTGTTGTGGTGATCATGATGGTGGTGTTGTGGTGATCATGATGGTGGTGTTGTGGTGATCATGGTGGTGGTGTTGTGGTGATCATGATGTTGGTGTTGTGGTGATCATGATGGTGGTGTTGTGGTGATCATGGTGGTGGTGTTGTGGTGATCATGATGGTGGTGTTGTGGTGATCATGATGCTGGTGTTGTGGTGATCATGATGGTGTTGTGGTGATCATGGTGGTGGGGTTGTGGTGATAATGATGGTGGTGTTGTGGTGATCATGATGGTGGTGGTGTTGTGGTGATCATGATGGTGGTGTTGTGATCATGATGGTGGTGTTGTGGTGATCATGATGGTGGTGTTGTGCTGATCATGATGGTGGTGTTGTGGTGATCATGATGGTGGTGGTGTGGTGATCATGATGGTGGTGTTGTGCTGATCATGATGGTGGTGTTGTGGTGATCATGATGGTGGTGGTGTGGTGATCATGATGGTGGTGTTGTGGTGATCATGATGGTGGTGTTGTGGTGATCATGATGGTGGTGTTGTGGTGATCATGGTGGTGGTGTTGTGGTGATCATGATGTTGGTGTTGTGGTGATCATGGTGGTGGTGTTGTGGTGATCATGATAGTGGTGTTGTGGTGATCATGATGGTGGTGTTGTGGTGATCATGATGGTGGTGGTGTGGTGATCATGATGGTGGTGTTGTGGTGATCATGATGGTGGTGTTGTGGTGATCATGATGGTGGTGTTGTGGTGATCATGATGGTGGTGTTGTGGTGATCATGATGGTGGTGTTGTGGTGATCATGATGGTGGTGTTGTGGTGATCATGGTGGTGGTGTTGTGGTGATCATGATGTTGGTGTTGTGGTGATCATGATGGTGGTGTTGTGGTGATCATGATGTTGGTGTTGTGGTGATCATGATGGTGGTGTTGAGGTGATCATGGTTGTGGTGTTGTGGTGATCATGATGGTGGTGTTGTGGTGATCATGGTGGTGGTGTTGTGGTGATCATGATGGTGGTGTTGTGGTGATCATGATGGTGGTGTTGTGGTGATCATGATGGTGGTGTTGTGGTGATCATGGTGGTGGTGTTGTGGTGATCATGATGCTGGTGTTGTGGTGATCATGGTGGTGGGGTTGTGGTGATAATGATGGTGGTGGTGTGGTGATCATGATGCTGGTGTTGTGGTGATCATGGTGGTGGGGTTGTGGTGATAATGATGGTGGTGGTGTGGTGATCATGATGGTGGTGGTGGTGTGGTGATCATGATGGTGGTGGTGGTGTGGTGAGTACACTCGCCCTGCATCACTCCTCCCTCTTACACGCAGATTACCCCCTTCCCCGTTTCCCACTCCCTCTCCCTTCCTCCTCCCCTTCCTTCCCTTCCCACCCCTCCCCCATCCTCCCCTCCCCCCTGTGTGTGTTGGCTTTGGTATTTTCGTTCAGTTTCTCCGCTGTGGAAATATTGAGGAACTAATGACTGGAACAGAGTACAAGACTAACGCAAATATTTCAATGGAGCAGGAGTTCAGTGTGAGAGACATAGGAGTAACAATGTCAGAGGATTTCTCATTCAATAATGACAATACTGTTATTGTCGTACATGAAAGGAAAAATTAAAGATTGGATAACTAGAGCCTTCAAAAGAAGAGATGCCATGCCAGTGAAGTGGAATATTGCTTGTTAAGGAATATTTCACTTATCTTAAAAGTTGTGGGCGAGTCTTACTTGGGTTAGGGCAATCACCCTCGTGTTACGACCTTGTATGGTTAGTCTCATCACCCTTACACTTTACCTTCTACACTGCAGTACCCAGGTGACACTACTGTGTCTTGACACTGGTATGTGTATCGTACCCATGTGACACTACCGTGTCTTGACACTGGTATGTGTATCGTACCCATGTGACACTACTGTGTCTTGACACTGGTATATGTATCGTACCTATGTGACACTACTGTGTCTTGACACTGGTATATGTATCGTACCCATGTGACACTACTGTGTCTTGACACTGGTATGTGTATCGTACCCATGTGACACTACTGTGTCTTGACACTGGTATGTGTATCGTACCCATGTGACACTACCGTGTCTTGACACTGGTATGTGTATCGTACCCATGTGACACTACTGTGTCTTGACACTGGTATGTGTATCGTACCCATGTGACACTACTGTGTCTTGACACTGGTATGTGTATCGTACCCATGTGACACTACCGTGTCTTGACACTCGTATGTGTATCGTACCCATGTGACACTACCGTGTCTTGACACTGGTATGTGTATCGTACCCATGTGACACTACTGTGTCTTGACACTGGTATATGTATCGTACCCATGTGACACTACCGTGTCTTGACACTGGTATGTGTATCGTACCCATGTGACACTACCGTGTCTTGACACTGGTATGTGTATCGTACCCATGTGACACTACTGTGTCTTGACACTGGTATGTGTATCGTACCCATGTGACACTACTGTGTCTTGACACTGGTATGTGTATCGTACCCATGTGACACTACCGTGTCTTGACACTGGTATGTGTATCGTACCCATGTGACACTACTGTGTCTTGACACTGGTATATGTATCGTACCCATGTGACACTACCGTGTCTTGACACTGGTATGTGTATCGTACCCATGTGACACTACTGTGTCTTGACACTGGTATGTGTATCTTACCCATGTGACACTACTGTGTCTTGACACTGGTATGTGTATCGTACCCATGTGACACTACCGTGTCTTGACACTGGTATGTGTATCGTACCCATGTGACACTACTGTGTCTTGACACTGGTATGTGTATCGTACCCATGTGACACTACTGTGTCTTGACACTGGTATGTGTATCTTACCCATGTGACACTACTGTGTCTTGACACTGGTATGTGTATCGTACCCATGTGACACTACCGTGTCTTGACACTGGTATGTGTATCGTACCCATGTGACACTACTGTGTCTTGACACTGGTATGTGTATCGTACCCATGTGACACTACCGTGTCTTGACACTGGTATGTGTATCGTACCCATGTGACACTACTGTGTCTTGACACTGGTATGTGTATCGTACCCATGTGACACTACTGTGTCTTGACACTGGTATGTGTATCGTACCCATGTGACACTACCGTGTCTTGACACTGGTATCGATAACATGATTGAAGGAAGGATGATTCCACTCTTATTCTGAGTTATGTTTGTTGGACACTAATGTTATTGTTCACTTGAACTGCCTTAACTTGTTCACAAGATTCATTCGCCGAAGACCTCACCTTCAAGGACCACAACAATATCACTATCACATCTGCGAGGAAACTGATAGGATGGATAATGAGAACATTCAAGACAAGAGATGCCAAGCCAATGATGATCCTTTTTAAATCACTTGTTCTCTCTAGGCTGGAATACTGCTGTACATTAACATCTCCATTCAAGGCAGGTGTAATTGCAGACCTAGAGAATGTACAGATAACCTTTACTGCACGTATAAGTTCCATCAAACACCTTAACTACTGGGAACGCCTGGAAGCACAAGAATTATACTCACTGGAGCGCAGGCGAGAAAGATATATCATAATCTACACCTGGAAGATTCTGGAGGGACTGGTCCCTAATATGCACACAGAAATCACTCCATACGAAAGCAATAGACTTGGCAGACGGTGCAACGTACCCCCAGTGAAAAGTAGGGGCGCCACTGGTACACTAAGAGAAAACACAATAAGTGTCCGGGGCCCAAGACTGTTCAACAGCCTCCACCAGCCATAAGGGGGATTACCAGTAGACCTCTGGTTGTCATCAAGAGGGAGCTGGACAGATACCTAAAGTCAGAGCCAGATCAGCCGGGCTGTGGTTCGTACGTTGGACTACGTGCAGCCAGCAGTAACAGCCTCGTTGATCAGGCCCTGATCCACCGGGAGGCCTGGTCATAGACCGGGCCGCGGGGGACGTCGATCCCCGTAATGCCCTCCAGGTAGACTCCAGGTAGTCATAATATGTCTGTGTTTAATATTCAGGGTAATGAGAATTAGTAGCGATGTCTTACTTAGCAAATATAACAATTAGTTTGAACGCTGTATTTGTGCTTCAGTTCTTCTTAATGATCGTTCGAGGAAGAATAAACGACACGAAGAGTACACGCACTGAGTGAACAAGAGTGATCTTGTGCACTCGCTAACTCAGATTACTGTGACAGACAGAGCCCAACAGACAGCTCCTGTGGCATCGTCCACGCCTCCTTATATTGCCATAATAATGCTGTTATAATGTCTGAAAAGCATGACTGCCAGCATGACTGCCAGCATGACTGCCAGCATGACTGCCAGCATGACTGCAAGCATGACTGCCAGCATGACTGGCCAGCATTACTGCCAGCATGACTGCCAGCATGACTGCCAGCATGACTGCCAGCATGACTGCAAGCATGACTGCAAGCATGACTGCCAGCATGACTGCCAGCATTACTGCAAGCATGACTGCCAGCATTACTGCCAGCATGACTGCCAGCATGACTGCCAGCATGACTGCCAGCATGACTGCCAGCATGACTGCAAGCATTACTGCCAGCATGACTGCCAGCATGACTGCAAGCATTACTGCCAGCATGACTGCCAGCATGACTGCCAGCATGACTGCCAGCATTACTGCAAGCATGACTGCCAGCATTACTGCCAGCATGACTGCCAGCATGACTGCCAGCATGACTGCCAGCATGACTGCCAGCATGACTCAGCATACTGCCAGCATGACTCCGCATAGCATTACTCAGCATGACTGCCAGCATGACTGCCAGCATGACTGCCAGCATGACTGCCAGCATGACTGCAAGCATGACTGCCAGCATGACTGCCAGCATGACTGCCAGCATGACTGCCAGCATTACTGCCAGCATGACTGCCAGCATGACTGCCAGCATGACTGCCAGCATGACTGACAGCATGACTGCCAGCATGACCTGCCAAGCATGACTGCCAGCATGACTGCCAGCATGACTGCAAGCATGACTGCAAGCATGACTGCCAGCATGACTGCCAGCATGACTGCCACCATGACTGCAAGCATGACTGCCAGCATGACTGTCAGCATGACTGCCACATACTGCCAGTATGACTGCCAGCATGACTGCAAGCATGACTGCCACGACTGCACATGACTACGTATGGCCACTGATGCACATGACTGCCAGCATGACTGCAAGCATGACTGCCACATGACTACAAGCATAACTGCCACATGACTGCCAGCATGACTGCCAGCATGACTGCCACCATGACTGCAAGCATGACTGCCAGCATGACTACAAGCATGACTGCAGCATGCATGACTGCCAGCATGACTGCCAAGCATGACTGCCACCTGACTGCCAGCATACTGCCAGCATGACTGCAAGCATGACTGCCAAGCATGACTGCAAGCATGACTGCCAGCATGACTGCCAGCATGACTGCAGCTGACTGCCAGCATGACTGCCAGCATGACTGCAAGCATGACTGCCAGCATGACTGCAGCATGACTGCCAGCATGACTGCCAGCATGACTGCCAGCATGACTGCCAAGCATGACTGCCAGCATGACTGCCAGCATGACTGCCAGCTGACTGGCCACTCATGTTAGGTCTGCCAGCTCCTATATGCATGTTGCTCCAGTTGGGCATAATTCTCCAGCATGAAAACTCTAGTCTTGTCTTCCGCTGACATAATGTCTTCCGCTGACTATGTTGGGTCCCCTGCACATAATGTTGTCTTCCGCTGACATAATGTTGTCTTCCACAATATGTTGTCTTCCCTGAGCATAATGTTGTCTTCCCGCTGACATAATTTGTCTTCCCGCTGATATAATGTTGTCTTCCCGCTGACATAATGTTGTCTTCACCTGACATAATATGTTGTCTCAACATAATATTGTCTTCTTCCCGCTGACATAATGTTGTCTTCCCCTGACATAATGTTGTCTTCCCCTGACATAATGTTGTCTTCCCCTGACATAATGTTGTCTTCACACTGAACATAATGTTGTTTCTGACATAATTTTGTCTTCCCCCTGACATAAGTTGTCTTCCCCTGACATAATGTTGTCTTCCCCCTGACATAATATTGTCTTCCTCCTGACATAATGTTGTCTTCCTCCTGACATAATGTTGTCTTCACACTAACATAATGTTGTCTTCCCGCTGACATAATTTTGTCTTCCCGCTGACATAATGTCTTCCCCCTGACATAATGTTGTCTTCCCCCTGACATAATGTTGTCTTCCCCCTGACATAATGTTGTCTTCCCCCTGACATAATGTTGTCTTCACACTGACATAATGTTGTCTTCCCGCTGACATAATATTGTCTTCCCGCTGACATAATATTGTCTTCCCGCTGACATAATGTTGTCTTCCCGCTGACATAATGTTGTCTTCACACTGACATAATGTTGTCTTCACACTGACATAATGTTGTCTTCACGCTGACATAATGTTGTCTTCACACTGACATAATGTTGTCTTCCCGCTGACATAATGTTGTCTTCCCGCTGACATAATGTTGTCTTCACGCTGACATAATGTTGTCTTCCCGCTGACATAATGTTGTCTTCCGCTGACATAATGTTGTCTTCCCGCTGACATAATGTTGTCTTCACACTGACATAATGTTGTCTTCACACTGACATAATGTTGTCTTCACGCTGACATAATGTTGTCTTCACACTGACATAATGTTGTCTTCCCGCTGACATAATGTTGTCTTCACACTGACATAATGTTGTCTTCCCGCTGACATAATGTTGTCTTCACACTGACATAATGTTGTCTTCACGCTGACATAATGTTGTCTTCCCGCTGACATAATGTTGTCTTCCCGCTGACATAATGTTGTCTTCCGCTGACATAATGTTGTCTTCCCGCTGAATAATGTTGTCTTCACCTGACATAATGTTGTCTTCACACTGACATAATGTTGTCTTCACGACTGACATAATGTTGTCTTCCCTGACATAATGTTGTCTTCCCTGACATAATGTTGTCTTCCGCTGACATAATGTTGTCTTCCGCTGACATAATGTTGTCTTCCCCCCTGACATAATGTTGTCTTCCCACTGACATAATGTTGTCTTCACGCTGACATAATGTTGTCTTCCCGCTGACATAATGTCTTCACGCTGACATAATGTCTTCACGCTGACATAATGTTGTCTTCCCGCTGACATAATGTTGTCTTCACGCTGACATAATGTTGTCTTCCCGCTGACATAATGTTGTCTTCACGCTGACATAATGTTGCCTTCCCGCTGACATAATGTTGTCTTCCCGCTGATATAATGTTGTCTTCACGCTGACATAATGATGTTTTCACGATGACATAATGTTGTCTTCCCGCTGACATAATGTTGTCTTCACGCTGACATAATGTTGTCTTCACGCTGACATAATGTTGTCTTCCCGCTGACATAATGTTGTCTTCCCGCTGACATAATGTTGTCTTCACGCTGACATAATGTTGTCTTCACGCTGACATAATGTTGTCTTCCGCTGACATAATGTTGTCTTCCCTGACATAATGTTGTCTTCCGCTGACATAATGTTGTCTTCCCGCTGACATAATGTTGTCTTCACGCTCATAATGTTGACCTCTATGCTAAGCACATAATGTGTCTTATGACATAACTTGTCTTCCAGCTCATAATGTGTCTTACGCTGACATAATGTGTCTTCGCTGACATAATGTTGCTCCCTGAAATTTCCATGAACTGTGCTCCTGAATGTTGTCTGTCCCTTGAGACCCATGAATGTGTCTTCCCTGACATAATGTTGCTTCCTTAGACATAATGTTGTCTTCACGCCCATAATGTTTCCACTAAGATCTCACTGTATCCTTGAGACCATAATGTGTCTCCTTGAAGCCATAACTGTGTCTCCTGAGACCATAATGTGTTCTTGAAGACATAACTGTTTCTTAACCCATGAACTGATGTTCTTGAAGCTCATCAACTGTCTCCTAAAACATAACTGTCTTGCCCTCAACTGCTTCCTAAAACATAATGTGTCTTCACGCTGACCATAATGTGCTTCCCTGACAATTTCATCAACTGCATAATGAAGACCCATCAACTTCTTCCTGAGACCCATGAACTGTGTTCCTTGAACCATCAACTGTGTCTTGCAGACTCATCAACTGTGACTCCTTGAAGACCCATCAACTGTGTTCCTTGAAGACCCATCAACTGTGTTCCTTGAAGACCCATCAACTGTACTCCTTGAAGACCCATGAACTGTGTTCCCTTGAAGACCCATCAACTGTGTCTCCTTGAAGACCCATAACTGTGTTCCTTGAAGACCCATCAACTGTGTTCCTTGAAGACCCATGAACTGTGTCTTGAAGACCCATAACTGTGTCCTTGAAGACCCATAATGTGTTCCTTGAAGACACATGAACTGTGCTCCTTGAAGACTCATGAACTGTGCTCCTTGAAGACCCATGAACTGTGTTCCTTGAAGACCCATGAACTGTGTTCCTTGAAGACCCATGAACTGTGTTCCTTGAAGACCCATCAACTGTGTTCCTTGAAGACCCATCAACTGTGTTCCTTGAAGACCCATCAACTGTTCCTTGAAGACCCATGAACTGTGTTCCTTGAAGACCCATCAACTGCGTTCCTTGAAGACCCATCAACTGTGTTCCTTGAAGACCCATCAACTGTGTTCCTTGAAGACCCATCAACTGTTTTCCTTGAAGACCCATGAACTGTGTTCCTTGAAGACCCATGAACTGTGTTCCTTGAAGACCCATCAACTGTACTCCTTGAAGACCCATCAACTGTACTCCTTGAAGACCCATCAACTGCGTTCCTTGAAGACCCATCAACTGTACTCCTTGAAGACCCATCAACTGTGTTCCTTGAAGACCCATCAACTGTGTTCCTTGAAGACCCATCAACTGTGTTCCTTGAAGACCCATCAACTGTGTTCCTTGAAGACCCATCAACTGTACTCCTTGAAGACCCATGAACTGTGTCCTTGAAGACCCATCAACTGTGTTCCTTGAAGACCCATCAACTGTGTTCCTTGAAGACCCATGAACTCTGTTCCTTGAAGACCCATCAACTGTGTTCCTTGAAGACCCATGAACTCTGTTCCTTGAAGACCATAACTGTGTTCCTTGAAGAAGCTACATCAGACTGTGTTCCTTGAAGTCCCATGAACTGTGTTCCTTGAAGACACATGAACTGTGTTCCCTGAAGTCCCATGAACTGTGTTCCTTGAATACTCATGAACTGTGTTCCTTGAAGTCCCATGAACTGTGTTCCTTGAAGACACATGAACTGTGCTCCTTGAAGACACATGAACTGTGTTCCTTGAAGACACATGAACTGTGCTCCTTGAAGACTCATGAACTGTGCTCCTTGAAGACACATGAACTGTGTTCCTTGAAGACACATGAACTGTGCTCCTTGAAATGTAGACGGGAAAAATCAATCATAATCTCCACGTAGAGAACTTAGAGGGACTTGCCCTTAACTTAGAGGGACTTGCCCTTAACTTAGAGGGACTTGCCCTTAACTTAGAGGGACTTGCTCTTAACTTAGAGGGACTTGCCCTTAACTTAGAGGGACTTGCCCTTAACTTAGAGGGACTTGCCCTTAACTTAGAGGGACTTGCCCTTAACTTAGAGGGACTTGCCCTTAACTTAGAGGGACTTGCCCTTAACTTAGAGGGACTTGCCCTTAACTTAGAGGGACTTGCCCTTAACTTAGAGGGACTTGCCCTTAACTTAGAGGGACTTACCCTTAACTTAGAGGGACTTGCCCTTAACTTTCACACGGAATCATTCCTTATGATGTGTGGGATTTTGGTTAAGATGAGTAAATAAAAATTATTATAATAAAGAACCACTAAGTTGATAATACTCGTCTCTGTTGGTGACAGCTGGAAACCACTTGCTGCCTCCTATCCCCTAAGTGTTTTTCTTCGTAATTCGGCGTCTAAAGGCCCACCAGGGCTGTGTGGAAGGTAATGATACATAGGGTTAGTACTTGCCCTGTTGATATATAATTCCCATATGTCAGAGATATCACCTGTAAAATCGTGGGCAATGTCTACCTGTGGTTAGGAAATGTCTACCTGTGGTTGAGCAATGTCTACCTGTGGTTGGGAAATGTCTACCTGTGGTTAGGCAATGTCTATCTGTGGTTGGGAAATGTCTACCTGTGGTTGGGCAATCACCGTATATCACGTCTTGTAAATAGCTAATCCTCTCAAACCACGTATATACTCTTCTGCTGCAGTGGAATGGCTAAAGTAACGGGTGTGATAAGGACTCACCTGGGTGTGTGTATCTTACCCAACTGTTGTCACACCGAACACAATGGCTTCACTGAAGAGATGACGTTAGACGCCTCCGTTTCGTTGTTTTGGTCGTGTGTTTGGCACAGGTCGCCTGACAGCTGACATGAGACACACTGAGGTAACACTGCCCTGGTACTTACTACACTGCCCTGGTACTTACTACACTCCTTGAAACGCCCGTCTCTGTTCACTACAGTCTTACATTACTGGAGATCGTCAGTTACACGACACGGAAAACAAGCACACGAAACCGGCCACGAATGTCTCTACGTTTTAATGTAGTATGGCCCGGGTATGGCCCGGGTATGCCCGGGTATGGCCTGGAATGTTCTGTCACATCTTCCCTGGCCGAAAACAAACTGCAATCTAGCTCTGCCTGTTGGTATCTCCCGCCCTCTTTCATGGACGGGTATCTGCTGACCTATGGTGACCAGACATAGGTGTCGCCCGTGACAACTTCTTTGAGTCTAAAATGCCGGCTGTAGGTTATAAAGACCCTGGGTGTTTTTAGAGTACCCACACATATATTTTCGAATTTTTCCCGGTCTGGGGAAATATCCATTTTCTCAGACAAAGGTCTATTCTTTAAATAGTGAAGAGATTACGTCATGAGTGTAACTATCTGCTGTACACGTGTCTCGTGTGTCGGCTTTTATCAGCGGATGTCTGATGTTGCTGGATCAGTCACACGTGTTAACATGACTGGATGTCTGATGTTGCTGGATCAGTCACACGTGTTAACATGACTGGATGTCTGATGTTGCTGGATCAGTCACACGTGTTAACATGACTGGATGTCTGATGTTGCTGGATCAGTCACACGTGTTAACATGACTGGATGTCTGATGTTGCTGGATCAGTCACACGTGTTAACATGACTGGATGTCTGATGTTGCTGGATCAGTCACACGTGTTAACATGACTGGATGTCTGATGTTGCTGGATCAGTCACACGTGTTAACATGACTGGATGTCTGATGTTGCTGGATCAGTCACACGTGTTAACATGACTGGATGTCTGATGTTGCTGGATCAGTCACACGTGTTAACATGACTGGCCATTCTGGAATGCACTAACTGAAGTCGTGTAGTAACGTATAAGACGTTGATCTCTGCTAATGTAAAGGATACAGGTCATGGCCCCTTTCATCCTCAGAGTGTGGGAAAGTAGAGAGAGGAATATTCCCTTCCTCGGGGGGTCGTTGTCTTAAGGGGCTTCACTTTTCCTAGGGGGCTTCCATGTCCCCAGGGGACATCCATCCCGGCCGGGGGTTGGAGAAAATTTTCTCCACACTGAGGAGCCAGTGGAAGTTCACCGTAAACAAACTCTATAAGGTTCAAATTATTTTGTGTGTGTGTTCCAAATTAGTCAGATATTGTTGAAATATAGGAATGTCAGTATTCCGCATCCATAGAGGTATATGTGCCTCGCCATTTCTTAGGTAGCTTCTGTGTGTGTGTGTGTATATATATATATATATATATATATATATATATATATATATATATATATATATATATATATATATATGGATTCCTAATCCTAGGTAACACAATAGAAGATTGTCCACATGACTTCCTAGAAAGTTTTCTATTGGCCATAAGTCTAGTGTCGTCGGCTTGGGTTATTAACACCATTAACCGTAATATCTAAGTTCCACAATGTATCAGCTGGTTCATTCATTTATCCAGTAATGGAATATAGTCAGTGGTAATTTTAGTAAATAGTGCATTTTCTCTCCACTGAATAATATGAGGTACTGTCTCACTTGGGTGAGAACTGACCACAACATGAGATCTTCCACTTGATAGTAAGTGAACTAGTGTTTACTTACAATGTCATACAACATTTGTAATCCTGAGTCTTATGTGACATATCGGAGCTCATAACGATGTTGCTATGGAAGGTATTGGGACCTTGTCTGCATGTAAACACTATCCTGGGACACTTATCTTAAGTGTCATTGCCTATTCAGCTCCGTTTTCTGTGGAGGTCACCTGAACTTAATACTTTAAGAGTCGTGTTCATACATAACACTTAATGGCACTTGGAGCCTTCCCTTCCCCAGTTCACCTACACACACTGTCAGCGTTCTGGCAAGCACAACTTGCCCCGAACTGTCAAGTGCTGATAAGACAGCACCTGAAGCGGAGATGACTGAGTACCTGCTACGATGGGTGACAGTCGGTCTATAGCTGGAAATAAGGTTTCTTCAGGTGCTGAATTGATGATATCATTTCCACGGTGTATGTGGGTCTACTTCTGCATCTTGTAGAAATTATACAAGACACAAATATTTGTAGTAAACCCATGTGAATTTCTTTATAAGCGAATTACACTAAAAGCTAACATTATGTTAACACTACGGTGTGCTAACATTATGTTAACACCACGGTGTGCTAACATTATGTTAACACCACGGTTTGAAGCACCACGACCGTGACGGTCGTGGTGCGTCACACCGTGACGGTCGTGGTGCGTCACACCGTGACGGTCGTGGTGCGTCACACCGTCACGGTCGTGGTGCGTCACACCGTGACGGTCGTGGTGCGTCACACCGTCACGGTCGTGGTGCGTCACACCGTCACGGTCGTGGTGCGTCACACCGTCACGGTCGTGGTGCGTCACACCGTGACGGTCGTGGGACGTTGTTGGATGCTTGTTAACTACACATACGCACACACAATAATAATAAAAATATCAATAATTATTATTATTATTATTATTATTATTAGTAGTAGTAGTAGTAGTAGTAGTAGTAGTAGTAGTAGTAGTAGTAGTAGTAGTAGTAGTAGTAGTAGTAGTAGTAAGTTTATTCGTGTATACACAAATACATAGATTATCATACATAGCAACATATGTGTAGAGAACCATCCAGGATAACCCAAAAAAGGTCAGACAGACTGACTTATTTCCATTGAGATTATTTTAATACCTTATTACTTTACTATGAAGGAGATAATGTTATTATACTATAAAGGATATATACTAGAAATAAGGTAAAAAGAGTTATTTACATTTACATGTGTGTTAGCTAAAAAAAAAAATAAAAAAAATCATTCTCCTCCCTTTCTATCGCTACATTCATTAGGTACCTTTCTGTCGCTACATTCATTAGGTACCTTTCTGTCGCTACATTCATTAGGTACCTTTCTGTCGCTACATTCATTAGGTACCTTTCTGTCGCTACATTCATTAGGTACCTTTCTGTCGCTACATTCATTAGGTACCTTTTGGTTCTCTTCTTGAACTGGCTCATGCTATGACTGGCTTTGACATGTGCAGGCAGTCTGTTCCATTCCTTTATTGCTGTACAATAAAAGGTGTTTGAAGCCTGGCCACTGACTGTGGGTACTACAAAGTTGTGCTCTCTCCCCCTAGTACTATGACAGCTTTGGTTCCCAGCCTTGACAAAATTGGCAGCAAGATATTCTGGACACTGTTTGTGAGCAATTTTATAAATTTGATTCAACATAAGTTGTTTTACTCTGTCTTCAATATTCAGCATATCCAATTGTTGTAATTCATCCTGGCCTACATGTTCTCTTGATCCCAGGTCCAGGATGAATCTTACCATTTTGTTCTGGGTGATTTGCAGTTTATCTTTCAGTTTTTTGTCAAGGCAGAGTACCATGAAGAGCAAGCGTAGTCCATATGACATTGTATAAGAGCTAGACATAGAGTCCTGCGAGCCTAAGTTCAAAAAGTATATGGAAAACATGCCTCCACATGCAGTACCTGGGCATGACTCATGTAATTCTTTATCCCTAAAGAAGTGCAGAATGCCACTAGCATGAACACTCAGTTTGCTTTTTAAAAAAAAAAAAACATCTTAGGTCTAGGTGAATTCCCAGGTGATAAAAGGTTCAGACATATCTGGCTGCATCACAGACATCACACACCATATTGAGACGATGATGAGACATCAAATAATAAATTCGAGGAAAGGTATAACCTATACAACGCAAGTCAACATGAGTGTTGAACCTGATACACAACACACGACCCACACCTGGTCAGCCATGGCAAGAAGCTGCAGAAAGTGCAAGGGTTTGCAATGAGACTAGTCCCGGAGCTAAGGAATATGTCCTATGAGGACAGCAAGAGAGCCAAACCCGATGACATTAAAGGAAAGAAGGATCTGGGGTGATATAACAACGTATTGAGAGGAACTGAGAGGAACTGGAGAGGAAAACAGATTGTTTGAGAGACGAGAAACTGGAACACAAGGGCACAGCTGGAAGTTAACACAAGACACAGGGATCTTAAGAAGTTTTTCTTAAGCCTTAGAGTGGTCAAGAAACTGAACGACCTGGACAGTGAAGAGGTAGAGGCAAGATCCATACATAGCTTTAAGAAGAGGTACGATAAGATTCTTGAAACCAGAAGAGAGCGAACCCAGGCGGGGATCAGAAGCTGAGATTGTACCCCTGTCCTGTATGGGCGAGTTAGGAGTACACACACATACACACACACACACACACACACACACACACACACACAGTCTACAGAAAGATATAGTGGAGGCAGGAACCATACATAGTTTTAAGACGAGGTATGATAAAGCTCATGGAGCAGGGAGAGCAGAGACCCAGTAGCGGACAGCGAAGAGGCGGGGCCAGGAGCTGAGTCTCGACCCCTGCAACCACAATTAGGTGAGTACAATTAGGTGAGTACAGTACGAAAATGACAGTATCGAAAGTCAAGTCTGACCCAAAGCTGTTGTATAGCCACATCAGGAGGAAGACAGCAGTCAAGGACCAGGTAATCAGGCTGAGGAAGGAAGGTGGGGAGTTCACAAGAAACGACCAAGAAGTATGTGAGGAGCTCAACACGAGATTTAAGGAAGTGTTTATAGTGGAGACAAAAAGGACTCCAAGAAGTCAGAATAGGGAGGTACACCAACAAGGGACATACCAACAAGGGCTGCATGAAATACACACAACCGAGGAGGAGGTGAAGAAGCTGCTAAGTGAAGTTGATGTCTCAAAGACGGTGGGACCAGACATCTCCCCGTGGGTCCTTAGAGAGGGAGCAGAGACGCTGTGTGTGCCACTAACAACAACTTTCAACACATCCATTGAAACTGGGCAACTACCCGAGGCATGGAAGACGGCAAATGTAGTTCCCATTTTTAAGAAAGGAGACAGACACGAGGCACTAAGCTACTAGTGTCACTGACGTGTATAGTATGCAAAGTCATGGAGAAGATCATCAAGAGGAGAGTGGTGGAGCACCTAGAACAGAACAAACTTATAAACGACAACCATCACGGATTCATGGAAGGAAAATCCTGTGTCACAAACCTACTGGAGTTTAATGACAAGGTAACGGAAGTAAGACACGAGAGAGAGGGGTGGATAGATTGCATTTTCTTGGACTGCAAGAAGGCCTTCGACACAGTTCCTCACAAGAGTTTAGTGCAAAAGCTAGAGGATCAGGCGGGTATAACAGGAAGGGCACTGCAGTGGATCAAGGAATACGTGACAGGGAGGCAACATCGAGTCATGGTACGTGACGAGGTGTCAGAGTGGGCGCCTGTGACGAGCAGGGTTCCACAGTGCTGTTTTTGGTATATGTGAATGACATGACGGAAGGAATAGACTCAGAAGTGTCCCTGTTTGCAGATGATGTGAAATTAATGAGGAGAATTAAATAGGATGGATGAGGATAAGGTAGGACTGCAAAGAGACCTGGACAAGCTGCAAGCCTGGTCCAGGAACTGGCTCCTTGTATTTATCCCCGCCAAATGCAAAGTCATGAAGATCGGGGAAAGGCAAAGAAGACCGCAGACAGAGTATAGGCTAGGTTGCCAAAGTCTGCAAACCTCACTCAAGGAAAAGGATCTTGGGGTGAGTATAATACCGAGCACATCTCCTGAGGCACACATCAACCAGATAACTGCTGTATGATATGGGCGCCTGGCAAACCTAAGAGTAGCATTCCGATGAGCCAGCTGTGGACAGCTGGCTCATACCTGAACACAATAGCAGCTGGCTCATTCCCTGTACACTGTCCACAACTGGCTCACACCCTGAACACAATGTCAGCTGACTCACTCCCTGTACACTGACCTCAGCTGGCTCACACCCTGAACACAACTGCAGCTGGCTTACTCCCTGTTGACTGCCCACATCTGGCTCACACCCTGAATACAATAGCAGCTGGCTCACTCCCTGTACACTGTCCACAGCTGGCTCACTCCCTGTACACTGTCCACAGCTGGCTCTCACCTGAACACAATAGCAGCTGGCTCACTCCCTTTACACTGTCCACAGCTGGCTCATACCTGAACACAATAGCAGCTGGCTCACTCCCTTTACAATGTCTACAGCTGGCTCATACCTGAACACAATAGCAGCTGGCTCACTCCCTGTACACTGTTCACAGCTTGCTCATATCTGAACACAATAGCATCTGGCTCACTCCCTGTACACTGTCCACAGCTGGCTCATACCTGAACACAAGGGCAACACCTACTGAGAGCTCTTTAACACTGCCTACAGCTGGCTGAAGTCTTGAAGACACAGTCTGGGCCGCCCACCCAAGCCTGGCAAACATCCACCAGAAGCTCACTCCGGCTTCTCTGTTTACCTGCACATTGACTCTTTCATTAGAGCTCGTGCTGGCGTAGAGCTAGAGCTCTCCACCATCGATTGAAGGTCAGTGGTAATGCCTGCTTAATTTACGCGCCTTGCATGACTTGAAGAGTCACTTCATAGGAGCGGTAATAACTTAGAGTCTCTCAGGGGAGTATCTCTCTCTCTCTCTCTCTCTCTCTCTCTCTCTCTCTCTCTCTCTCTCTCTCTCTCTCTCTCTCTCTCTCTCTCTCTCTCTCCTCTCTCTTCCCCCTTTCTCTTAAGAGTATCTCATTTCTCAAGACAGTGTCTTCTTTATCTGTCTCTTTCTCTCCCCATCCCCTTTTTTCGTCTCTATTCCTGGTAATTGTATCACAGATCGTTAAGCCAAGTGTAAATGGTGCCATCAGTTTGGTGTTGATTAGAAGGACGGTGGTCACGCGCGTCACTGTGTCAGACAGTGCCAGACAGTGCCAGACATAGACAGTCGAGAACTAAGGAAGGGGGTATGGAGTACGGAGGAAGACGAGTCACACCGGTGTTGGAGGTAAGGATACACAGTGCCAGGCACTCTGAAAGAGCCACGAGTGGTTATCTCGTCTCCTCCGCACGACACAACAATGTGGATCCCAGTTGGTGCCCCGGGCCAGCAACTGTGAGTACACACACACACACACACACACACACACACACACACACACACACACACACACACACTCACACACACACACACACACACACACACACACACGCGGGGCCAGGAGCTGAGACTCGACCCCTGCAACCACAATTAGGTGAGTACACACACACACACACACACACACACACACACACACACACGCACACACACACACACACACACACACACACACACACACACAATAATGCGCAGAATTCAAGCGGACGAGGATCAGTCAGGAGTACAAAGGGATCTGGACAGGCTGCAAGCCTAGTCCAGAAACTGGCTCCTGAAGTTTAACCCACACCAAGTGCAAAGTCATGAAGACTGGGGTCAAAGAAGACTGCGGACAGAGTACAGGCTAGGGGAGGGGAAAGTTAAGGATGAAAACCTCACTCAAGGAAAAAGATCTTGGGGTGAGAATCATACCGAGCACATCTGAGGCGCACATCAACCAAATAACTGCTGCAGCATATGGGCGCCTGGCAAACCTAAAAACAGTATTTAGACACCTGAGTAAGGAGTCAATCAAGACACTGTACACTGTGAACGTCAGGCCCATATTAGAGTATGCAACACCACAACCAGTGCAAGGATTTGCAATAAGACTAGTCCCGGAGCTGAGGGGTATGTCCTACGAAGAGAGAATAAAGGAAAATCAACCTGACGACACTGGAGGACAGGACGGATAGAGATCACATGATTACATAAAATGCTGAGAAGAATTGACAAGGTGGACAGAGACAGGATGTTCCAGAGATGGGACACGTCAACAAGGGGTCACAATTGGAAGTTGAAGACTCAGATGAGTCACAGGGATGTTAGAAAGTATTTCTTCAGTCATAGAGCTGTCAGGAAGTGGAAGAATCTAGAGAGTGATGTAGTGGAGGCAGGATCCATACATAGATTTAAAATAAGGTATGATAAAGCTCATAGAGAAGGGAGAGTGGACCTAGTAGCGACCAGTGAAAAGGCGGGGCCAGGAGCTACGAATCGATCCCTGCAACCACAAATAGGTGAGTACCAATAGGTGACTACACACACCTCACTCATAGTCACCTGTTTGCAGGTGTTCCTGACGTCCTCTTCGAGGCTTGTGGTACACTGCTGACTGACGAACATATTTTAACAGTTTGTCAACGGTTTAGATCGTTCTGCCATTGTCGTGGTTTTTATAATTACCGAGGTACCTTTAGGGACCTCGGGGAACTTTATAATTACCAAGGTGCCCATAGGGACCTCGAGGAACTTTTAGCAGAGTATTTGCCATTAATAATTTAACGGGATTATTAACCGATGCTGGAGATTTTTACTTATGAGAGAATTTATTTTAACTTGTGATAGTATTTATTTTCATTGTGAGTTTATTCTTCTTGGTAGTTATATTGATCATCAATTTTATTGTTGTTTATCCTGTGTATTGTACAGCATTTTTAATGCTAAGAATGTCCGCTGATCCACTGTCTGACAGTGCTTCTCAAGCCTTCAACACTGCCTACACTCCCAGACAGTACCAGAAAGGGACAGACAGTGCCAGACAGTACCAGACAGTGCCAGACAGGGACAAAGAGAGAGGGGGAAAGATAATGACACATACAAACAGTGCCAGACAAGGACAGACAAAGAGACAGTGCCACAGATACAGTAATTGTCAGACAGGAATCAGGAAGACAGTGCCAGATAAAGTCAGACAGTGCCAGACAGAGAGAGAGACAGCGCCCTGGTGTGTCTCTGTCTGTGAGTACACTCGTGACCGTGAACCATCAGGTTGTGGTGACATGCGTGTGGTATCAGGTGAACGGGCCAAGTTTCAGGTCTCAATACGTACCTAGAGCTATTTTTAATTTAGCAAACTGAGTACGTCAGCAGAGTGCTGGTACTCTGAGCGGACATGGTAGTTACACGCTGAGAACACCCACAGTTTGTGTACTGCTGCAGTGTTCTTTATGACAGTTATATCATGGGGAGACGCGTTAGCTGTTTCATGTCATATTGCATCACACAGGATGGTACTCACCTGTCATATTCCATCACACAGGATGGTACTCACCTGTCATATTGCATCACACAGGATGGTACTCACCTGTCATATTGCATCACACAGGATGGTACTCACCTGTCATATTGCATCACACAGGATGGTACTCACCTGTCATATTCCATCACACAGGATGGTACTCACCTGTCATATTCCATCACATAGGATGGTGTTCATCTGTCATATTGCATCACACAGGATGGCACTCACCTGTCATATTCCATCACATAGGATGGTGTTCATCTGTCATATTCCATCACACAGGATGGTGTTCATCTGTCATATTCCATCACACAGGATGGTTCCACTGTCATATTCCATCACACAGGATGGTGTCATCTGTCATATTCCATCACACAGATGGTGTTCATCTGTCATATTACATCAAAAGGATGGTGTTCACCTGTCTATTCCATCACACAGGATGGTGTTCACCTGTTTTCATTACAAATGGTACCGCAATTCATCACGGATGGTGTTCACCTGAATCCCCACATGGATGGTGTTCTTGCAATTATACAGGAGGTGTTCATGTCATATTCATCACACAGGATGGTTCACCTGTCATATTCCATCACACAGGATGGTTCACCTGTCATATTCATCACAAGGATGGTTCACTGTCATATTCCATCACACAGGATGGTTCACTGTCATATTCATCACACAGGATGGTTCACTGTCATATTCCATCACACAGGATGGTTTCACCTGTCATATTCCATCACAAGGATGGTGTTCACCTGTCATATTAATCACACAGATGGCTCACTGTCATATTCCATCACAAGGATGGTGTTCACTGTCATATTCCATCACACAGGATGGTGTTCACTGTCATATTAATCACACAATGGTTTCACCTGTCATATTCCATCACACAGGATGGTGTTCACTGTCATATTCCATCACACGATGGTGTTCACTGTCATATTACCACACGGATGGTGTTCACCTGTCATATTCCATCACACGGATGGTGTTCACCTGTCATATTCCATACACTGGATGGTGTTCCCTGTCATATTCCATCACACAGGATGGTGTTCACCTGTCATATTCCATCACACAGGATGGTGTCACCTGTCATATTCCATCACACGGATGGTGTTCACCTGTCATATTCCATCACACGGATGGTGTTCACCTGTCATATTCCATCACACGGATGGTGTTCACCTGTCATATTCCATCACAGGATGGTGTTCACTGTCATATTCCATCACAGGATGGTGTTCACTGTCATATTCCATCACACAGGATGGTGTTCACTGTCATATTCCATCACACAGGATGGTGTTCACCTGTCATATTCCATCACACGGATGGTGTTCACCTGTCATATTAATCACACAGATGGTGTTCACTGTCATATTCCATCACACAGGATGGTGTTCACCTGTCATATTCCATCACACAGGATGGTGTTCACCTGTCATATTCATCACACGATGGTGTTCACCTGTCATATTCCATCACACAGGATGGTGTTCACCTGTCATATTCCATCACACGGATGGTGTTCACCTGTCATATTCCACACACGGATGGTGTTCACCTGTCATATTCCATCACACGGATGGTGTTCACTGTCATATTCCATCACACGGATGGTGTTCTGTCATATTCCATCACACAGGATGGTGTTCACCTGTCATATTCATCACACAGGATGGTTTCACCTGTCATATTCCATCACACGGATGGTGTTCACCTGTCATATTCCATCACACGGATGGTGTTCACCTGTCATATTCCATCACACGGATGTGTTCACTGTCATATTCCATCACACTGGATGGTGTTCACCTGTCATATTCCATCACAGGATGGTGTTCACCTGTCATATTCCATCACACAGGATGTGCACTGTCATATTCCATCACACGGATGGTGTTCACCTGTCATATTCCATCACACGGATGGTGTTCACCTGTCATATTCCATCACACAGGATGGTGTTCACTGTCATATTCCATCACACAGGATGGTGTTCATGTCATATTCCATCACACAGGATGGTGTTCACTGTCATATTCCATCACACTGATGGTGTTCACCTGTCATATTCCATCACACGATGGTGTTCACCTGTCATATTCCATCACACAGGATGGTGTTCACCTGTATATTCCATCACACAGGATGGTGTGTCTCACCTATCATATTCCATCACACGGATGTGTTCATCTGTCATATTCCATCACACAGGATGGTGTTCACCTGTCATATTTCATCACACAGGATGGTATTCACCTGTCATATTCCATCACACAGGATGGTGTTCACCTGTCATATTCCATCACACAGGATGGTGTTCACCTGTCATATTCCATCACACAGGATGGTGTTCATCTGTCATATTCCATCACACAGGATTGTGTTCATCTGTCATATTCCATCACACAGGATGGTGTTCACCTGTCATATTTCATCACACAGGATGGTATTCACCTGTCATATTCCATCACACAGGATGGTGTTCACCTGTCATATTCCATCACACAGGATGGTGTTCATCTGTCATATTCCATCACACTGGATGGTGTTCATCTGTCATATTCCATCACACTGGATGGTGTTCACCTGTCATATTCCATCACACAGGATGGTGTTCACCTGTCATATTCCATCACACAGGATGGTGTTCATCTGTCATATTCCATCACACAGGATGGTGTTCACCTGTCATATTCCATCACACAGGATGGTGTTCATCTGTCATATTCCATCACACTGGATGGTGTTCATCTGTCATATTCCATCACACTGGATGGTGTTCACCTGTCATATTCCATCACACAGGATGGTGTTCACCTGTTATATTCCATCACACAGGATGGTGTTCACCTGTCATATTCCATCACACTGGATGGTGTTCATCTGTCATATTCCATCACACAGGATGGTGTTCACCTGTCATATTCCATCACACAGGATGGTGTTCACCTGTCATATTCCATCACACAGGATGGTGTTCATCTGTCATATTCCATCACACAGGATGGTGTTCACCTGTCATATTCCATCACACAGGATGGTGTTCACCTGTCATATTCCATCACACAGGATGGTGTTCACCTGTCATATTCCATCACACAGGATGGTGTTCACCTGTCATATTCCATCACACAGGATGGTGTTCACCTGTGTTAGGTAGTGAAAATCGTCAGTCTGGGATGGAAGACTCCAGCGTTGATCCCCGATACCCTCTCCAGGTATACTCCAGGTATACTCCAGGTATACTCCAGGTATACTCCAGGTATACTCCAGGTAGGGCGATGTGGTTGTCGTCTTACATTTCATTACTAACTCAGGTGCTGACACACACACACACACACACACACACGGGTATCGTCTACATTATCGTGGGTATCCTGCATGGCCACACACACACACGGGTATCGTCTACATTATCGTGGGTATCCTGCATGGCCACACACACACACACGGGTATCGTCTACATTATCGTGGCTATCTTGCATGGTCACACACACACACACGGGTATCGTCTACATTATCGTGGGTATCCTGCATGGTCACACACACACACGGGTATCGTCTACATTATCGTGGGTATCCTGCATGGCCACACACACACACGGGTATCGTCTACATTATCGTGGGTATCCTGCATGGTCACACACACACACACGGGTATCGTCTACATTATCGTGGGTATCCTGCATGGCCACACACACACACGGGTATCGTCTACATTATCGTGGGTATCCTGCATGGCCACACACACACACACGGGTATCGTCTACATTATCGTGGGTATCCTGCATGGCCACACACACACACACGGGTATCGTCTACATTATCGTGGGTATCCTGCATGGTCACTATCATCTGTTAAACACTACACTGCGATACATTGCTTCGCTCCTGCCTCACCTGCTCCATCATCCACTACCCAACCCTCCAGTGGAAACCTGCTGAACCTTCCAGTGGAAACCTGCTGAACCCTCCAGTGGAAACCTGCTGAACCCTCCAGTGGAAGCCTGCTGAACCCTCCAGTGGAAGCCTGCTGAACCCTCCAGTGGAAGCCTGCTGAACCCTCCAGTGGAAGCCTGCTGAACCCTCCAGTGGAAGCCTGCTGAACCCTCCAGTGGAAGCCTGCTGAACCCTCCAGTGGAAGCCTGCTGAACCCTCCAGTGGAAGCCTGCTGAACCCTCCAGTGGAAGCCTGCTGAACCCTCCAGTGGAAACCTGCTGAACCCTCCAGTGGAAGCCTGCTGAACCCTCCAGTGGAAGCCTGCTGAACCCTCCAGTGGAAGCCTGCTGAACCCTCCAGTGGAAGCCTGCTGAACCCTCCAGTGGAAGCCTGCTGAACCCTCCAGTGGAAGCCTGCTGAACCCTCCAGTGGAAGCCTGTTGAACCCTCCAGTGGAAGCCTGCTGAACCCTCCAGTGGAAACCTGCTGAACCCTCCAGTGGAACCCTGCTGAACCCTCCAGTGGAAACCTGCTGAACCCTCCAGTGGAAACCTGCTGAACCCTCCAGTGGAAACCTGCTGAACCTTCCAGTGGAAACCTGCTGAACCCTCCAGTGGAAACCAGCTGAACCCTCCAGTGGAAACCTGCTGAACCCTCCAGTGGAAACTTGCTGAACCCTCCAGTGGAACCCTGCTGAACCCTCCAGTGGAAACCTGCTGAACCCTCCAGTGGAAGCCTGCTGAACCCTCCAGTGGAAACCTGCTGAATCCTAAAATGGAAACCTGCTGAACCCTCCAGTGGAAACCTGCTGAACCCTCCAGTGGAAACCTGCTGAAACCTCCAGTGGAAGCCTGCTGAACCCTCCAGTGGAAACCTCGCTCGTCATTAATTAAGTTGGTTAAAAAAATACTCTCTCTCTCTCTCTCTCTCTCTCTCTCTCTCTCTCTCTCTCTCTCTCTCTCTCTCTCTCTCTCTCTCTCTCTCTCTCTCTCTCTCTCTCTCTCTCTCTCTTTATGTCTAAGTTTTCTAAGAAATGGTTGGTTAGTCTTTAGGGGCAACATTTAAATAGGTTTTGCAAGGCAGGTTGAGTAGGTGTTGTGCTGCAGGTTATATAGGTGTTGTGTTGCAGGTTAAGTGTTGATTTGCAGGTTTATAGTTGTTGTGTTGCGGGTAAAGTAGGTGTGTTTCAGTTTATATAGGTGTTGTGTTGCTGGTTAAGTAGGTGTTGTGTTGCAAGTTGGTATTGTGTTGCAGGTTAAGTAGGTGTTGTGTTGAAAGTTGGTGTTGTGTTGCAGGTTAAGTTGGTGTTGTGTTGCAGGTTAAGTTGGTGTTGTGTTGCAGGTTAAGTTGGTGTTGTGTTGCAGGTTAAGTTGGTGTTGTGTTGCAGGTTAAGTAGGTGTTGTGTTGCAGGTTAAGTAGTGTTGTGTTGCAGGTTAAGTAGGTTTTGTGTTGCAGGTTAAGTAGTGTTGTGTTGCAGGTTAAGTAGGTGTTGTGTTGCAAATTATGTAGGTGTTGTGCTGCAGGTTATATTGGTGTTGTGTTGCAGGTTAAGTAGGTGTTGTGTTGCAGGTTAAGTAGGTGTTGTATTGCAGGTTAAGTACAGTTAGGTGAGCACCTCAGTAACGGATGTGAGTGTTGCTATCAGCTTCTGGAGGCAGTTGGCTCAGCAGCATCCTGTGATGATCTCTCTCTCTCTCTCTCTCTCTCTCTCTCTCTCTCTCTCTCTCTCTCTCTCTACAACAACCTGGGTCATCTGGTACTTTTTTCAGGTAGACATCGAGTTTTGTTTCGGGAAAAAATGTTTTATTTCAGAAGTATTTGTTGTATATTTTAACAGGAGCTTGAAAAGTCGTTGGCCTCGCGTGTTAACAGTGTTCTTCAGAGCATATGGCACAGTATTATGCTACTGTACCCCCCTCTCTCCTGTACGTTGCTATGACGGTGTGCACACTGGGGACCCACTTTGTCCACGAAAACATTCAGCTCTCTTCTTCGTTCTTAACAGAACGTTTCCTGTGTCTTGGGGCGTTTTCAGAAAAGTTGTTTAATTGGCTGTGTTCTGGCAGTAAGCGGCCTGGGTGTATTTTCCTGCTCCGGTGTGCCTCCTGTCTTGAAGGTGCTGTCTTGAAGGTGCTGTCTTGAAGGTGCTGTCTTGAAGGTGCTGTCTTGAAGGTGCTGTCTTCAAGGTGCTGTCTTGAAGGTGCTGTCTTGAACGTGCTGTCTTGAAGGTGCTGTCTTCAAGGTGCTGTCTTGAAGGTGCTGTCTTGAAGGGGCTGTCTTCAAGGGGCTGTGAGCATACAACAGCTTTCCAGAAGTGGGAGCAGAATCGATTTGAAAAGCGCCATCAATGTGCAGTGTTTGGAGGCGTTTCCAGTAGTAAAGTTGTTTTACTGGCTGTGTTCAGACAGTAAACGATTTGTGGTATATTTTCTAGTTGCGTGTATGTCCTGTCTTGAAGTGGGTGTGAGCACACAACAATATTGTAGTATTTGAACAACAATTGACCTGAAAATACATCAGCTGCGCATCGATTCTTAGACCTGTGACAAGTTCCATAACTTCCTGTATGTTTCACCCAGTGCTCGCCTCTACATCGTTGTTTCACCCAGTGCTCGCCTCTACATCGTTGTTTCACCCAGTGCTCGCCTCTACATCGTTGTTTCACCCAGTGTTCGCCTCTACATCGTTGTTTCACCCAGTGCTCGCCTCTACATCGTTATGTTTCACCCAGTGCTCGCCTCTACATCGTTGTTTCACCCAGTGCTCGCCTCTACATCGTTGTTTCACCCAGTGCTCGCCTCTACATCGTTATGTTTCACCCAGTGCTCGCCTCTACATCGTTGTTTCACCCAGTGCTCGCCTCTACATCGTTGTTTCACCCAGTGCTCGCCTCTACATCGTTGTTTCACCCAGTGCTCGCCTCTACATCGTTGTTTCACCCATTGCTCGCCTCTACATCGTTGTTTCACCCAGTGTTCGCCTCTACATCGTTGTTTCACCCAGTGCTCGCCTCTACATCGTTGTTTCACCCAGTGTTCGCCTCTACATCGTTGTTTCACCCAGTGCTCGACTAGCTAGATGGTCCTTGACTATCCAAGAGTTCAACCCCACCTTTGAACATTTGCCTGGCAAATCCAATGTAGTTGCTGATGCTTTATCGCGTCATGTCAGTGTAGTAACTGCTGATCCTCCATTTAGTGCTGAGGATGTAAACACTGCTCAAAGAACAGATCCCATGTGGTCTGGTGTGATTCGATTCCTGCTCCAGGAAGACCTTATTCTCTCTGTGAAGCCACCAGCACCCATCAGTGACTTTGTTATGAACCAAGAATTACTGTATCGCACTACCGAGCTGGGTAATCCTAGTAGAAGAGTATACCAGTTAGTAATTCCACAGTCACTAGTGAAAGTAGCCTTGCAGCTAGTTCACGATGTACCAGGTGTTGCACATCCTGGTATGGATCGTTCTGTGAAACAAACCAGATTAAAATACTTTTGGCCTCGTATGTCAACTGATATTACTGAGTATGTTAAGAAATGTAGTGTCTGTATGAAACATAAAGGTAATGTTACTGGTCCTAATCCAATCCAAACCTTTCCTACTACTAGCGAGCCATGGGAAAGAGATGCACTAGATCTGTTGACTAATTTCCAATGTTCTTTGTGTGATGGTCGATCACTTTACCAGATATTGTGAGTTAGTGCCTATTGCAGATAAGACTGCCGAAACAGTAGCAAAAGCATTCAAGGAACGTATAATCTGTAGACATACCACTCCTAAGTCCCTTTTAACAGATAATGGAGGTGAATTTTGTAATGAGATCATAGAAAACTTGTGTACACTATACAAGATTACAAAATCAACCATTGTTCCGCACCATCCTGCCAGTAATGGGTTAGCAGAAAGAACGAATAAGAAAGTCCTTGACGTCTTGAGAGCCACCATCAATCCCAATAGTGTAACCTGGGATGAAGTCATTCCTGATGTTCAGTGTGCCATAAATTCTGCTTTCAACACTTCTATAGGTGATACCCCTCATTATGCACTGTATGGTGTCGATAAGCGTTTGCCTTATGAGCTGTTATATTCTAATCCGAAACCGACTTACAATCCAGATGATTTCGTAGCAGTCCGTACCAGTCAAGCTCAGAGTGTTTTCAGACGAATTCGTGAAACACTTCATAAGTCAACAGCAGAATTTACTAGAGTAACTAATACTCGAGCCAAACTGACTAAAGTTCAAGTGTGTTCCAGAGTCATGTTGTTTAATTTTAACAAAACTTCAGCAATGCCAAAACTCGATCAAAAGTTTGTTGGTCCTTATAGAGTAGTAGAACATGTTAATGGCAATAAGTATAAAGTTAGAGAAATTAGTACAGGTCAGTTTAAAGAATCGCATTTAGATCATATGAAGTTAGTATGCGATGAGGACGAAGTCCCTGTCACCCCTAATAATCAGACAAGTGAGACAGAATCTGATAATTCTCCTGTTGCTGTGCCCTCTACCTCTAATGATCAGTCAGATCAACCTGAATGTCGTTATTCCCTACGTACACGACAAGTGTTAAGAAATCCTCAAGTATCATTTGTGGATACCAGTGTAGATCCTCCTCAATCAGAAAGTGAGTTACCTATTGTAACAGAGTTTGATCCACCCAGAGATGATAATTATACAGCCTATATCAATCTCACCCTAGCAGAGTTGGGGTTAAATGTAAATAACCTGTATAGATAAATATGTAGTAAGTGTTCAACTGTGTGTTATAATATCTACTTAGTATTATTCAAAAAAAAAATTTGTGTGTGTTCACGTCTCTCCGAGTTCTGAGAATTAACAGTATAGATTTGAGTGCACCAGATCTACCTTGTCTGTTAATCACTACCTTCTTGTAAATATATTTCCTCAGAATTCGTAGATCACATGAAGACAGTTTCGATCGAACAAATTTTTCTTTTATCTCTTTTATCATGACTTCTAGAAATGAGCTCATTTAATTAATTCCCAAGTATCATGATGCATCATATAGTAATGTAGATTATTCCATCATGATAATATCCATGTGAAGTATGTTCAACTGTTGTGTACTTTGACATTGTATAGAATCAGCTGAGAGTCGTACGCTTGTTGTCCTTAGTTTGTATTGATGTATGTTGAGACGCCATACGTAACATGACCGAGCTGTACGGTTCGTATTTCTAATTGCTATACCATAGCTGTTCACGTGATCCCTTTTTGAACGCCCGAGTGCCGGGACGACCAGCAGCAAGTTCCACCCAGATAGGCAGTGCAGACGGACATAGGCCTTGACTCTCAGCTCCCATATATCTAACGCCTCTATTAAACGCTACCATACCAAGCTCATCTTTAATATGTTACATAATCTACGCAAGAACCCCTACAACACATCTTGTTTCACCCAGTGCTCGCCTCTACATCGTTGTTTCACCCAGTGCTCGCCTCTACATCGTTGTTTCACCCAGTGTTCGCCTCTACATCGTTGTTTCACCCAGTGCTCGCCTCTACATCTTTGTTTCACCCAGTGCTCGCCTCTACATCGTTGTTTCACCCAGTGCTCGCATCTACATCATTGTTTCACCCATTGCTCGCCTCTACATCATTGTTTCACCCAGTGCTCGCCTCTACATCGTTGTTTCACCCATTACTCGCCTCTACATCGTTGTTTCACCCATTGCTCGCCTCTACATCATTGTTTCACCCAGTGCTCGCCTCTACATCATTGTTTCACCCAGTGCTCGCCTCTACATCGTTGTTTCACCCAGTGCTCGCCTCTACATCGTTGTTTCACCCAGTGCTCGCATCTACATCATTGTTTCACCCATTGCTCGCCTCTACATCATTGTTTCACCCAGTGCTCGCCTCTACATCGTTGTTTCACCCATTGCTCGCCTCTACATCATTGTTTCACCCAGTGCTCGCCTCTACATCGTTGTTTCACCCAGTGTTCGCCTCTACATCGTTGTTTCACCCAGTGCTCGCCTCTACATCGTTGTTTCACCCAGTGTTCGCCTCTACATCGTTATGTTTCACCCAGTGCTCGCCTCTACATCGTTGTTTCACCCAGTGCTCGCCTCTACATCGTTGTTTCACCCAGTGCTCGCCTCTACATCATTGTTTCACCCAGTGTTCGCCTCTACATCATTGTTTCACCCAGTGCTCGCCTCTACATCGTTGTTTCACCCAGTGTTCGCCTCTACATCGTTGTTTCACCCAGTGTTCGCCTCTACATTGTTGTTTCACCCAGTGTTCGCCTCTACATCGTTGTTTCACCCAGTGCTCGCCTCTACATCGTTGTTTCACCCAGTGCTCGCCTCTACATCGTTGTTTCACCCAGTGCTCGCCTCTACATCGTTGTTTCACCCAGTGCTCGCCTCTACATCGTTGTTTCACCCAGTGTTCGCCTCTACATCGTTGTTTCACCCAGTGTTCGCCTCTACATCGTTGTTTCACCCAGTGCTCGCCTCTACATCGTTGTTTCACCCAGTGCTCGCCTCTACATCGTTGTTTCACCCAGTGCTCGCCTCTACATCGTTGTTTCACCCAGTGCTCGCCTCTACATCGTTGTTTCACCCAGTGCTCGCCTCTACATCATTGTTTCACCCAGTGCTCGCCTCTACATCGTTGTTTCACCCAGTGTTCGCCTCTACATCGTTGTTTCACCCAGTGTTCGCCTCTACATCGTTGTTTCACCCAGTGCTCGCCTCTACATCGTTGTTTCACCCAGTGCTCGCCTCTACATCGTTGTTTCACCCAGTGTTCGCCTCTACATCGTTGTTTCACCCAGTGCTCGCCTCAACATCGTTGTTTCACCCAGTGCTCGCCTCTACATCGTTGTTTCACCCAGTGCTCGCCTCTACATCGTTGTTTCACCCAGTGCTCGCCTCTACATCGTTGTGTTTCCACATCTGAGAAGCTACAACCTTGTCAGTGTTGATCATGTTATTTTTACCTGTCAGCTGTCGACGTTATAGTGTCTGTTATCGTTGTGTGTGTGTGTGTGTGTGTGTGTGTGTGTGTGTGTGTGTGGTGTGTGTGTGTGTGTGTGTGTGTGTGTGTGTGTGTGTGTGTGTGTACTCACCTAGTTGTACTCACCTAGTTGTGGTTGCAGGGGTCGATACATAGCTCCTGGCCCCGCCTCTTTACTGGCCGCTACTGGGTCACTCTCCCTGCGCCATGAGCTTTATCATACCTCTTCTTAAAGCTGTGTATGGAACCTGCCTCCACTACATCGCTTCCCAAACTATTCCACTTCCCGACTACTCTGTGACTGAAGAAATACTTACTAACATCCCTGTGATTCATCTGAGTCTTCAACTTCCAACTGTGTCCCCTTGTTGCTGTGTCCCATCTTTGGAACATTCTGTCTCTATCAACCTTGTCAATTCCTCTCAGTATCTTATATGTCGTTATCATGTCCCCCCTATCTCTCCTGTCCTCCAGTGTCGTCAGGTCGATTTCCCTTAACCTCTCCTCGTAGGACATACCCCTTAGCTCCGGGACTAGTCTTGTTGCAAACCTTTGCACTTTCTCTAGTTTCTTTACGTGCTTGGATAAATGTGGGTTCCAAACTGGTGCTGCATACTCCAGTATGGGCCTAACGTACACAGTGTACAGGGTCCTGAACGATTCTTTATTAAGATGTCGGAATGCTGTTCTTAGGTTTGCTAGGCGCCCATATGCTGCAGCAGTTATTTGGTTGATGTGCGCCTCAGGAGATGTGCCTGGTGTTATACTCACCCCAAGATCTTTTTCCTTGATTGAAGTTTGTAGTCTCTGGCCCCCTAGACTGTACTCCGTCTGCGGTCTTCTTTGCCCTTCCCCAATCTTCATGACTTTGCACTTGGTTGGGTTGAACTCCAGGAGCCAATTGCTGGACCAGGCTTGCAGCCTATCCAGATCCCTTTGTAGTTCTGCCTGGTCCTCTTCGGATTGAATTCTTCTCATCAACTTCACATCATCTGCAAACAAGGACACTTCGGAGTCTATTCCTTCCGTCATGTCGTTCACAAACACCAGAAACAGCACCGGTCCTAGGACTGACCCCTGTGGCACCCCGCTCGTCACAGGCTCCCACTCTAACACCTCGTCACGTACCATGACTCGTTGTCGCCTTCCTGTCAGTATTCTCTGATCCATTGTAGTGCCTTCCCTGTTATCCCTGCCTGGTCCTCCAGCTTCTGCACTAATCTCTTGTGTGGGACTGTGTCGAACGCCTTCTTACAGTCCAAGAATATGCAATCTACCCACCCCTCTCTCTCTTGTCTTACTGCTGTCACCCTGTCATAGAACTCCAGTAGGTTTGTGACACAGGATTTCCCGTCCCTGAAACCGTGTTGGCCTTCGTTGATAAGCTCATTCCTTTCTAGGTGCTCCACCACTCTTCTCCTGATAATCTTCTCCATGACCTTGCATACTATACATGTCAGTGACAGTGGTCTGTAGTTTAGTGCTACGTTTCTATCTCCTTTTTTAAAAATTGGAACTACATTTGCTGTCTTCCATACCTCTGGTAGTTGCCCTGTTTTGATAGACGTGTTGAAGATTGTTGTTAGGGGTACACATAGCTCCTCTGCTCCCTCTCTCAGGACCCATGGAGAAATGTTGTCCGGCCCCCATCGCCTTTGAGGTATCTAGCTCGCTTAGTAGCCTCTTCACTTCCTCCTCAGTTGTGTTTATCGTGTCCAGCACCTGGTGGTGTACCCTACCTCTTCTCCTTTCTGGAGGCCCTTCTATTTCCTCTGTGAACACCTCTTTGAATCTCATGTTGAGCTCCTCACACACTTCGTGGTCATTTCTTGTGACCTCCCCTCCTTCCTTCCTCAGCCTGATCACCTGATCCTTGACTGTTGTTCTCCTCCTGATGTGGCTGTACAACAGCTTTGGGTCAGATTTTGCTTTCGCTGCTATGTCATTTTCGTATTGTCTTTGGGCTTCCTTCTTACCTGTGCATATTCATTTCTGGCTCTACGACTGTTCTCCTTATTCTCCTGGGTCCTTTGCCTTCTATACTTCTTCCATTCCCTGGCACACTTGGTTTTGGCTTCCCTGCACCTTTGGGTGAACCATGGGCTCATCCTGGCTTTTCGCTTTTCCTGTTACCCTTGGGTATAAACCTCTCCTCAGCTTCCGTGCAAATTGTTGTCATATATTCCATCATCTCGTTT
>WNWK01011961.1:12500-15000 GCA_009830355.1 Cherax destructor | reverse complement strand
AATTATTGTAAACTTATCTAAAATATATTTAGTTCCATTAGGGTAAATTAAATTGCGCTTGTTATAATAAGGTTAGGTAAGTTTTCTAAGGTACTTTTGGTACAAAATTTTTAATTTTTACATTAACATAAATGAAAAAATATATCTTTAAACGTATAAGATAAAATTTTAGAAAAGACTTCATTTTAAATGAATTCTTGCTAATTTACCAGTTTTACCTATTCGGCAGTAGACACACACACACACACACACACACACACGTGGTGAGGTATCACAGTGGGCGCCTGTGACGAGTGGTGTACCGCAGGGGTCAGTCCTAGGACCAGTGTTATTCCTGGTTTATGTAAATGACATGACGGATGGGATAGACTCAGAAGTGTCTCTATTCGCGGATGATGTGAAAATAATGAGGAGAATCACATCAGAAGAGGACCAGGCAGGGCTGCAAACAGACCTGGACAAGCTCGACATCTGGTCTAGCAGTTGGCTTCTCGAATTCAATCCCTCCAAATGCAAAGTCATGAGGATCGGAGAAGGGCAAAGAAGACCGCTGACAGAGTACAAGCTAGGCGGACAAAGGCTACAAACCTCGGCAAAGGAGAAAGACCTTGGAGTGAGAATAACGCCTAGCACGTCTCCGGAGGCACACATCAACCAGATAACTGCGGCAGCATATGGGCGTCTGGCAAACCTTAGATTAGCGTTCCGTTACCTTAACAAGGAATCGTTCAAGACACTGTATACCGTGTACGTCAGGCCCATACTAGAATATGCAGCACCAGTCTGGAACCCACACCTGGTCAAGCACGTAAGGAAACTAGAGAAAGTGCAAAGGTTTGCGACAAGGTTAGTTCCACAACTCAGGGGTCTGTCTTATGAAGAAAGGTTGAGGGAAATAGGACTAACAACACTGGAGGAAAGAAGGGTCAGAGGAGACATGATAACGACATACAAAATACTGCGGGAATTGACAAGGTAGATAGTGACAGGTTGTTTCAGAGAGGGAACACAGATACAAGGGGACACAACTGGAAGCTGAAGACTCAGATGAGTCAAAGGGATGTCAGGAAACACTTCTTCAGCCACAGAGTAGTCAGGAAGTGGAATGGACTAGAGAAAGATATAGTGGAGGCAGGAACCATACATAGTTTTAAGACAAGGTATGATAAAGCTCATGGAGCAGGGAGAGCAGAGACCCAGTAGCAGACAGCGAAGAGGCGGGGCCAGGAGCTGAGACTCGACCCCTGCAACCACAATTAGGTGAGTACAATTAGGTGAGTACACACACACACACACACACACACACACACACACACGGTTCAATTCCCGGTGGGGCAGAAACATTTCGAAGTGTTTCCTTACACACACACACATACATACAACAGGCCTAGTGTCTAATTGACATGTGCCTAGGACAAAATGGTAACTAACACACACACACACACACACAGAAACAAGGGGACACAACTGGAAGCTGAAGACTCAGATGAGTCAAAGGGATGTCAGGAAACATTTCTTCAGCCACAGAGTAGTCAGGAAGTGGAATGGACTAGAGAAAGATATAGTGGAGGCAGGAACCATACATAGTTTTAAGACAAGGTATGATAAAGCTCATGGAGCAGGGAGAGCAGAGACCCAGTAGCAGACAGCGAAGAGGCGGGGCCAGGAGCTGAGTCTCGACCCCTGCAACCACAATTAGGTGAGTACAATTAGGTGAGTACACACACACACACACACACACACATATATATATATATATATATATATATATATATATATATATATATATATATATATATATATATATATATATATATATATATATATATATATATATATATATATATATAATAACGTTTTGTTTTTGTTTCCTTTTGATCAATTGATTTACTTAACCACTTCTTATCTCTGTGTTTGTTGTCTTTGTCCATTGAACAAACTCAACTGTGTTTACATCGAGAGATTGAAGTAAATTCTGAGTGTATATATTAACATACACACTAGGAGATACGCGCCTCTCAATGTATATACACACTGGGATATGTGCCCCTCTCTGTTCAACGGAAGATATATATCTCTTAATATATATACAGTGCGAGATGTACACCTTTCAGTGTATATACACAGTGGAGGATATACACCTTTTAGTGTATATACACAGTGGGAGATATACACCTTTCAGTGTATATTCACAGTGGGGGATATACATTTTTCAGTGTATATTCACAGTGGGAGATATACATTTTTCAGTGTATATTCAGTGGGAGATATACACCTTTCAGTGTATATTCACAGTGGGAGTTATACACTTTTCAGTGTATATACACAGTGGGGGATATACACCTTTCAGTGTATATTCACAGTGGGAGATATACACGTTTCAGTGTATATACACAGTGGGATAAACACCTTTCAGTGTATATACACAGTGGGATATACACACCTCTCTTCCCTATTCATCATTCTCCCTCTCTCATCCCTTTTCCACCCTCTCCTCGTC
>WNWK01011961.1:0-10000 GCA_009830355.1 Cherax destructor | reverse complement strand
TTCCCCAATCTTCATGACTTTGCACTTGGTGGGGTTGAACTCCAGGAGCCAATTGCTGGACCAGGCTTGCAGCCTGTCCAGATCCCTTTGTAGTTCTGCCTGGTCCTCGTCCGATTGAATTCTTCTCATCAACTTCACATCATCTGCAAACAGGGACACTTCGGTGTATGTGTGTGTGTGTGTGTGTGCTGGTACACTAGCAGGTGGCAACACTAGTGTACCAGCTGTACACAGGTGGGTGGCAACACTAGTGTACCAGCTGTTCACAGGTGGCAACACTAGCGTACCAGTTGTATACAGGTGGCAACACTAGTGTACCAGCTGTTCACAGGTGGCAACACTAGTGTACCAGCTGTACACAGGTGGCAACACTACTAGTGTACCAGCTGTACACAGGTGGCAACACTAGTCTACTAACTCGGGTGTTTCTTGTCTTTACTCTTTCTCTTCTCCTCCACCACCTCCAGCTCCACCTCCGTCTCCACCACCTCCGCCTCCACCACCTCCGCCTCCACCACCTCCGCCTCCACCACCTTCGCCTCCACCACCTCCAGCTCCACCTCCGTCTCCACCACCTCCAGCTCCACCTCCGTCTCCACCACCTCCAGCTCCACCTCCGTCTCCACCACCTCCAGCTCCACCTCCGTCTCCACCACCTCCAGCTCCACCTCCGCCTCCACCACCTCCAGCTCCACCACCTTCGCCTCCACCACCTCCAGCTCCACCACCTCCAGCTCCACCACCTCCGCCTCCACCACCTCCGCCTCCACCACCTCCGCCTCCACCACCTCGCCTCCACCACCTCCAGCTCCACCTTCGCCTCCACCACCTCCAGCTCCACCTCCATCTCTACCACCTTCAGCTCCACCTCCGTCTCCACCACCTCCAGCTCCACCTCCATCTCCACCACCTCCGCCTCCACCACCTCCAGCTCCACCTCCCGCTCCACTACCTCTGCCTCCACCTCCACCTTCTCCTCCTCTTCCTCCTTAACTTTCAGAATGTATTAAGAATGTCATTGAATAACTCCATCACTGTCAACTCTCACCTCTCTCTCTCTCTCTCTCTCTCTCTCTCTCTCTCTCTCTCTCTCTCCTCTCTCTCTCTCTCTCTCTCTCTCTCTCCTCTCTCTTCTTCTCCTCTCCTCTCTCTCTCTCTCTCTCTCTCTCTCTCTCTCTCTCTCTCTCTCTCTCTTCTCTCTCTCTCTCCTCTCTCTCTCTCTCTCTCTCTCTCTCTCTCTCTCTCTCTCTCTCTCTCTCTCTCTGGTTGGGGGCGGCGGGGTGAAGCGGTGTAAGAGAGGGCGGCAGCAGCAACAGGGGCGGCTGGGAGGAGGTGGGTGGCAGGGCATTGGTTGGGTGGCATATCTTGGGGTTGGTGGGTGGCAGGCCTAGGGGCGGATGGCAATGTTAGGGGTGGGTGGCCGGCCTAGGGGTGGGTTACTGGCTGTGGGTGGGTGGCTGGGCTGGTGGTTTGTGGCTGTGGTGGGTGGGTTGGTGGGTGGGTGGCAGGGGTGATGGCAGCCAGGGCGGGCCAGTGTGTGTGTCGTGTGTGCTGGAGTCGCGTCTCTCGCCAGTCCTCTCTCCCACCTGCGTCGCAACGCTAGCGACAGGTGTCGCAGCGCTAGCGACAGGCATCGCAACGCAAGCAACAGGCGTCGCAGCGCTAGCGACAAGGGTTGCAACGCTAGTGAGAGGCGTCGCAACTCTCTGAAGACTGTGGAAGCCAGAGTGAATATTAGTGCTCTAGTGAGTGATAGAGTGAACCTCTAGTGAGTGATAGAGCGAACCTCTAGTGAGTGATAGAGCGAACCTCTAGTGAGTGATAGAGCGAACCTCTAGTGAGTGATAGAGTGAACCTCTAGTGAGTGATAGAGTGAACCTCTAGTGAGTGATAGAGTGAACCTCTAGTGAGTGATAGAGTGAACCTCTAGTGAGTGATAGAGCGAACCTCTAGTGAGTGATAGAGCGAACCTCTAGTGAGTGATAGAGTGAACCTCTAGTGAGTGATAGAGTGAACCTCTAGTGAGTGATAGAGTGAGCCTCTAGTGAGTGATGGAGTGAACCTCTAGTGAGTGATAGAGTGAACCTCTAGTGAACCTCTAGTGAGTGATGCTGGAAAGACACACACACGGTGTGTACCTCTAGTGATACTGAACACACAGTGTGTATACCTCCAGTGAGTGATACTGAACACACAGTGTGTATACCTCCAGTGAGTGATACTGAACACAGTGTGTATACCTCCAGTGAGTGATACTGAACACACAGTGTGTATACCTCCAGTGAGTGATACTGAACACAGTGTGTATACCTCCAGTGAGTGATACTGAACACACAGTGTGTATACCTCCAGTGAGTAATACTGAACAGTGTACCTGTAGTGAGTGATACTGAACACTGTAGTGAGTGATGGAGAGTAGAATTACCCACAATATGTTAGGTAAAAGGACATTAGTGCAACTAACGCGACGTTATTGTGGCAACGTTTCGCTCTCCAGGAGCTTTGTCAAGCCGTTATAAACAATACATGGACACAGAGGGTATATATGTATAGGTATTAGTGTGTGTAAGGCATAATACAATCGTTGTAGGTAGTTGTAACAATACTAGTAATAGTAGTGGTAGTTGGTTCGCAGAATATACGTAGTGTGACCCCCTGTTAGTTATGGAGGTGCTGCTTGCATTGTTACCTTGCGCCAGTACTTTACAGACATTCATTGCAACTTGCATGTTGGGAAGGATTATAATTTTGTTAGGAGTTGTGTTAGTGAGTGGTGTTAGTGAGTGGTGTTAGTGAGTGGTGTTAGTGAGTAGAGAATTGATGATCTTAAGGTCTCCTTTCTTGCATTCTGATGAAAAACGATGGAAACGTAGCTAGGTGAAGGTTTGGTGTACATAACACTCCTCGTCGAAAAACTTTAAATCCTTTAAATCTTGACTGGAATATAAGTGTGTGAGATCGTCTTTGTTGGTTGCTTTCCTGTAATCTTGTGAATGAAGACGTCTAGAAAAGATAGCTTCTCACTGGACTCTTCGTGTACACTGGATCGCCGGTTCAACTGCACTGAGTCTTGCCTCAAGATTCCACACATCAAAACATTTGGAAGTTATTATGAGGACGTCGTCCACATAACGTAACCAAGTGACGCTGGTGGGGATGTTGGTGAAGTGTTCAGCTTGCAGGTGCTCCATATTCACGCTGGCTAAGACGGCGCTGACGGGGAACCCCATTCCCATACCATAGGTTTGTTTGTAGTGCCTGTTATTGAAAGAAAACAGTTGAAATTAATGCAAAGTTCAGTCAGGACAACGAAATCTCCGGGAGGTGCAACAAACCTTGAAACACGTCTCAGTGAACACAATATATGTGGGAACGATAACGTGAACAACGCCTGCGTACAACACCGGATTTCCGCCAACCACCTGATGAAATTCAACGACGCGCGACGAGTGATTAAAGAACCCAATTTCCGTAGATGTAAATGCCTTGAATCATCATTAATCACTATTTCTGATAGAAATAAACACAATAAAGACAGCTTCATCTCTGAAGTATTAGTAACAATTCTCCTTAACACAACAACAACAGCAGCAGCAGCAACAACAACAACAGCAGCCGCTGCCACAGCAGCCGCAGTAGCAGCAGCAGGAGCAGCAGCAGGAGCAGCAGCAGCAGGAGCAGCAGCAGCAGGAGCAGTAGCAGCAGGAGGAGCAGCAGCAGGAGCAGCAGCAGCAGCAGGAGCAGCAGCAGCAGCAGCAGCAGGAGGAGCAGCAGCAGCAGCAGGAGCAGCAGCAGCAGGAGCAGCAGCAGCAGCAGCAGCAGCAGCAGCAGGAGCAGCCAGCATTATTATTGTTATTATTATTATTCAGCGATTATATTATGCCTTGTATTGCTTGTAACGGCTTGACAAAGCTCCTGGAGAGCGAAACGTTGCCACAATAAAAACGTCGCATTAGTTGCACTTGTGTTGTTTTACCTCACACATGTGCACTGTGTACCTCCAGTGTGTCGATGTGTACCCCCGCTGTGTGTGGGCACACCATGTGCACGACGTGCGCGCTCGTGTGTATGTGTGTGAAGGGGGTGTACAGTGTGTGAAAGGGGTGTACAGTGTGTGAAAGGGGGTGTACAGTGCGTGAAAGGGGGTGTACAGTGTGTGAAAGGGGGTGTACAGTGCGTGAAAGGGGGTGTACAGTGTGTGAAAGGGGGTGTACAGTGTTGATCACATAAAGTGACCTGTAAGGAACTATCGTAATGTGTAATGACTTATTTGTGATTAATACCATTGATGAGGCGCACCTCAGGAAGGGTTACTGGTACCTTCCTCTTGATGACTGTAGTGGTTCCCTGGGGGTCACCGCCCCCGCGGCCCAGTCCAAGACCAGTCCCACTAGTTGCCTGGCCTGATTGATTAGACTGTTGGTGCCTGCCGCCCGCAGACCAAAGTATGCACCACAGCCCGGTTGATCAGGAACCGTTTTGAGGAATGTGTGGAGGTCCCTCTTGGAAAACAGCTAGGGGTCTTTTGCTAATCTTCGTTATGCATGAAGGGAGGAGTTAAAGAGTCGTGGTCCCTTTACATTTATTGAGCTTTCTTTCAGTGTATTCATGACTTCCGTGCTTCCCTCTGGAGGTCTCCTGCACCGTCTGCCACGCTTCAGGTGTATATCAGTAGAGACTTCAGTGTGCAGGATTGCTACCAATCCCTATAGCATCTTCCAAATTTAGATTATTCTCTATCTTTCTCGTTTATGTTCTAAGGAATACAGTGCCAGCTGTCTAACACTAATTCCTACCAGTGCCAGCTGTCAAACACTAATTCCTACCAGTGCCAGCTGTCTCTCAGTCATGCATTCCTACCAGTGCCAGCTGTCTCTCATTCATTCATTCCTACCAGTGCCAGCTGTCTATCAGTCATGCATTCCTACAAGTGCCAGCTGTATATCAGTCATTCATTCCTACCAGTACCAGCTGTCTATCAGTCATTCATTCCTACCAGTGCCAGCTGTCTCTCAGTCATGCATTCCTACCAGTGCCAGCTGTCTCTCATTCATTCATTCCTACCAGTGCCAGCTGTCTCTCATTCATTCATTCCTACCAGTGCCAGCTGTCTATCAGTCATTCATTCCTACCAGTGCCAGCTGTCTCTCATTCATTCCTACCAGTGCCAGCTGTCTATCAGTCATTCATTCCTACCAGTGCCAGCTGTCTATCAGTCATTCATTCCTACCAGTGCCAGCTGTCTATCAGTCATTCATTCCTACCAGTGCCAGCTGTCTATCAGTCATTCTTACAGGTTGAAGAGTGTCACTTTACTTGTGGAAGATCTTAGAATTGAGTGGGTGGTGATGGGTGGTGCTGTTGGTGATGAGTGGCACTGGTGGTTGTGGGTGGCACTAGTGGTTGTGGGTGGTGATGACTGGCACTGGTGGTTGTAGGTGATGATGGGTGGCACGAGTGGTTGTTGTTGGTGATGGGTGGCCCTGGTGGTTGTGGGTGGTGATGGGTGGCATTGGTGGTGATGGGTGGCAGGGGTGGTTGTTGGTGGTGATGGGTGGCACTGGTGGTTGTGGGTGGAGATGGGTGGCACTGATGGTTGTGGGTGGTGATGGGTGGCACTGATGGTTGTAGGTTGTGTTTACGGGTAGGGGATAATGGTGGTGCTGGATGTGATGGTGGGTGGTGATACCGGTGGTGCTGGATGTGGTGGTAGGTGGTGGTACTGGTGGTGCTGGATGTGGTGGTGGGTGGTGATAATGATGGTGCTGGATGTGATGGTGGGTGGTGATTCTGCTGGTGCTGGATGTGATGGTGGGTGGTGATAATAGTGGTGCTGGATGTGGTGGTGGGTGGTGATAAAGGTGGTGCTGGATATGGTAGTGGGTGGTGATAATGGTGGTGCTGGATGTGATGGTGGGTGGTGCTGGATGTGATGGTGGGTGGTGCTGGATGTGATGGTGGGTGGTGCTGGATGTGATGGTGGGTGGTGCTGGATGTGATGGTGGGTGGTGCTGGATGTGATGGTGGGTGGTGCTGGATGTGATGGTGGGTGGTGCTGGATGTGATGGTGGGTGGTGCTGGATGTGATGGTGGGTGGTGCTGGATGTGATGGTGGGTGGTGCTGGATGTGATGGTGGGAGGTGCTGGATGTGATGGTGAGTGATCATGGTGGTGCTGGATGTGATGGTGGGTGGTGATAATGGTGGTGCTGGATGTGATGGTGGGTGGTGATAATAGTGGTGCTGGATGTGATGGTGGGTGGTGGTACTGGTAGTGGGTGATGGTGGTTGGTGGTGATACTGGTAGTGGGTGATGGTGGTGGGTGGTGATACTGGTAGTGGGTGATGGTGGTGGGTGGTGATACTGGTAGTGGGTGATGATGGTGGGTGGTGATACTGGTAGTGGGTGATGGTGGTGGGTGGTGGTACTGGTAGTGGGTGATGGTGGTGGGTGGTGGTACTGGTAGTGGGTGATGGTGGTGGGGTGGTGGTACTGGTAGTGGGTGATGGTGGTGGTACTGGTAGTGGGTGATGGTGGTGGTACTGGTAGTGGGTGATGGTGGTGGTACTGGTAGTGGGTGATGGTGGTGGTACTGGTAGTGGGTGATGGTGGTGGGTGATGGTGGTGGTACTGGTAGTGGGTGATGGTGGTGGGTGATGGTGGTGGTACTGGTAGTGGGTGATGGTGGTGGTACTGGTAGTGGGTGATGGTGGTGGGTGGTGGTGGTGGTACTGGTAGTGGGTGATGGTGGTGGTACTGGTAGTGGGTGATGGTGGTGGGTGGTGGAGCTTCGTCTCCGTCATGTGAGGGAAGAACCAGGAGACAGAGGGGAGGAGTAGGTGCAGCTTGAGGGGAGAGTGAGAGACTGAGGAGAGTCTCTCTCTTCTGGCAGGATGAGTGAGGGGAACCCCGTTGCTAAGATGAGTGAGGGGAACCCCGTTGCTGAGTGAGGGGAAACCCCGTTGCTGAGTGAGGGGAAACCCCGTTGCTGAGTGAGGGGAAACCCCGTTGCTGAGTGAGGGGAAACCCCGTTGCTGAGTGAGGGGAAACCCCGTTGCTGAGTGAGGGGAAACCCCGTTGCTGAGTGAGGGGAAACCCCGTTGCTGAGTGAGGGGAAACCCCGTTGCTCAGTGAGGGGAAACCCCGTTGCTCAGTGAGGGGAAACCCCGTTGCTCAGTGAGGGGAAACCCCGTTGCTCAGTGAGGGGAAACCCCGTTGCTCAGTGAGGGGAAACCCCGTTGCTGAGTGAGGGGAAACCCCGTTGCTGAGTGAGGGGAAATCCCCGATGGGACGTTTTCAATTTCCTCAATGAGTGTTGAAGGGTGTTGGCTCCACGCTGGCGCCACGTATCCGAGGACTGTCTGAAACACAAGTTGTGTATACTGCCTCATTCACACTGTGTACAGTGCCTCATTCACACTGTGTACACTGCCTCATTCACACTGTGTACACTGCCTCTTTCACACTGTGTACACTGCCTCTTTCACACTGTGTACACTGCCTCATTCACACTGTGTACACTGCCTCTTTCACACTGTGTACACTGCCTCTTTCACACTGTGTACACTGCCTCAGTCACACTGTGTGTATACTGCCTCATTCACACTGTGTGTATACTGCCTCAGTCACAATGCGTAAACACTGCCACAGTCACACTGTGTACACTGCCACAGTCACACTGTGTACACTGCCTGAGTCACATTGCCAAAGTGGCCGCCGGTACATCTGTCATGACAAGTGTCTCAACACGTGCGTTAACTTACGTTCAGGCTACCCAAGCATGTATTGTACATATGTACATGTATTGTACATATGTACCCAGATAGATACGTGGTCCTGGTAAAGAATGCGACATATCTGGCACTTATTACGTAGGTCCTGGTAATGAATGCAACTTATCTGGCACTCATTACGTAGAGTCACTCTTGTTGACCCTCGTACATCCTCACATACTCCCTCACACTTTTATCCTCTGTTATCTGAGAAGATACCTGGAACAAACTCCTAGCATGGGTCAGCAGGCCTACTGTTGTGCACCTCCGTCCTAGCATGGGTCAGCAGGCCTATTGTTGTGCACCTCCGTCCTAACATGGGTCAGCAGGCCTACTGTTGTGCACCTCCGTCCTAGCATGGGTCAGCAGGCCTACTGTTGTGCACCTCCGTCCTAGCATGGGTCAGCAGGCCTTCTGCAGTGCTCCTCCCTCCTTGTATTCCTTCATTAAGCTTCGTTGTTACGTTGTCACATTTATATGTCGAGTTTTTATTTTAATTACTTTCTTGAGTATCAAAATCGCTTTTGAAACTCCAGAAATGTGTTGTCTACTCTGCCTTAACTTCCTGGTCACCTCATGACAACTCCAGAAATGTGTTGTCTACTCTGCCTTAACTTCCTGGTCACCTCATGACAACTCCAGAAATGTGTTGTCTACTCTGCCTTAACTTCCTGGTCACCTCATGACACTCGCCTCTCCTCTCATTCTTTTTTTTTTTTTTTTTTTTTGACATCGGCCGTTTCCCACGAGGTAGGATGACCTGAAAAAATGAAGAAAGACTTTTATCATCAGTCGCTCCATCACTGTCTTGCCAGTTCAGTAACTAACATATCTCCACCCCTCCTTCAGAGTGCAGGCACTCTACCTCCACCTCCAGGACTCAAGTCCGGCTTCCAAGTTTCCCTGAATCCTTTCATAAATGTCACTTTGCTCACTCCAACAGCACGTCAGGTCATAAAAACACTTATACCTTTGATATACCTTTGAAGAGTTTCGAGAGTATCTACTCTCTGAGCCCGGCCATGGGCCAGGCTCGTCTGGTGCTTGCCTGGTCAACCAGGCTGTTGCTGCTGGAGGCCCGCTGCCCCACATATCCGTCACAGCCTGGTTGATCTGGCACCTGGTGAAGATATTTGTCCAGTTTCCTCTTGAAGGCTTCTACACTGGTTCCAGCCGTGTTTCGGATATCTTCTGGTAAGATGTTGAATAGTCTGGGACCCCGGATGTTAATACAGTGCTCCCGTATTGTCCGCACCGCACCCCTGCTCCTCACTGGGTTTATTTTACACTTTCTCCCTTGCATCCACTCACACCTAACACGCTCACACATGCTTGCTGGAAGTCCAAGCCCCTCACACACAAAACCTCATGAAGGCCTCGGTCAGATGACCAAAAGCTCCAGCTGCGGGTCATCATGTGACTAAGACCAGCGTCAGGGAAACACTTGTCCTGTTTCCTGACTCGTCTTACCTAACTTAACCTCTCCCGTGATTATTACTAATTTCATGTCGACATTGTTGGAGATCGACTTACAGTGACGTTAACATGATCATTATACAACCTGAGTACAACCAACATGATCATTATACAACCTGTGTACAACCAACATGATCATTATACAACCTGAGTACAACCAACATGATCATTATACAACCTGAGTACAACCAACATGATCATTATACAACCTGAGTACAACCAACATGGTCATTATACAACCTGAGTACAACCAACATGATCATTATACAACCTGTGTACAACCAACATGATCAATATACAACAAGTGTACAACCAACATGGTCATTATACAACCTGTGTACAACCAACATGATCATTATACAACCTGAGTACAACCAACATGATCATTATACAACCTGTGTACAACCAACACTGTCATTATACAACCTGAGTACAACCAACATGATCATTATACAACCTGAGTACAACCAACATGATCATTATACAACCTGAGTACAACCAACATGATCATTATACAACCTGTGTACAACCAACATGATCATTATACAACCTGTGTACAACCAACATGGTCATTACACAACCTGTGTACAACCAACATGATCATTATACAACCTGTGTACAACCAACATGATCATTACACAACCTGTGTACAACCAACATGATCATTACACAACCTGTGTACAACCAACATGATCATTATACAACCTGAGTACAACCAACATGATCATTATACAACCTGAGTACAACCAACA
>WNWK01011960.1:37500-61925 GCA_009830355.1 Cherax destructor | reverse complement strand
CCGTACTGCCGAATTCACATCCACAGGTACTTCCTGAAACCTGGTGACAACCTCTCATACACATCGGCAGAGCGAAGCTTAACGAAGATTCTATATGCACCACACAAACCGTCATTCTCCAATCCGTAGGCATCTCGTATAATGTAATAATATTGGTAGAATTACCGACAATATGTTAGTAAAGGACAATAATAATGTGACATTTTATTGTGGCAACGTTCGCTCTCCAGGAGCTTTCTAAGCCGTAACGGCTGAGAAAGCTCCTGAGCAAACGTGCAAATAAAATGTCACATTAGTTGCATTTGTGTCTCGTATAATGGCAGTCAGTAGAACAGAAGCATTCTGGCTCGACACAGCCCCACGAATCATCTGAATACACACAGTGTTAACTCGGACGACCCAACTGCGCCATGTTGTGAAAACAACAATGTCACAAGGCGCAGGTAGAGGCAGGCTGGTCGCACGTCCGCTCGACACCAAGGTTGAGCGACGAATGACATCCGCATTAGAGCTTCGGCGGCAGGGTTTTACAGGACTTGGTGTCGTAATCAGGTGGTTTATGAAGGGAGATGGTGTAAGGCTTTTCCTCTGGGATATCGGAATCTTACTGTCGCGATTTTATTAGGGAAAGGGGAGGGTGCGGTAGTCGAGTGAGAGGGCTGGTCAGGGTTGCTGGGGGGTTTCAGAGTGTATGTGGCTGTACCTAATGGTTTTTTATGGGGTGTCAGGGGATAGGTGGGTGGTTTGGTTTTTGATGCTTCATCGTTCAGGCAGTTTCTATGTGATTGTCTGGTGGCGTTTTTAAAAACGTCTGTGGGTGTGGGGGAACTCGGTAGTAGATGGGGGGAGGTTCAGGGGTGTCAGGGGTATCTCACCTGTTCCTTACCGTGGGCGTCAACACGGTGTGGAGGGGCCTCCTGTGTGTTGAGCCATGGGTTTTTCATGAGTACTGGTAAGATAGGTTCCCATGACCTAGAATGTATGTTGGGCGTGTGTGTGAGTGTGGTGTCTGTTTTGTCTTTCATGTGATGGTATAACATTGTAAAGTTTAGGTGAGATGTTTTGTATGTACTGTGAGGTAATGGGGGTTTTGTAACTTTCATTCTAAGTATGTCAATGTTATGTTATAGGTCCTGTGGGCCTTGTATTTATATGTATTGTACATTTGGTTTTACAAAGTTGTGTAGGGGATGCTCACAGTGCATCGTTTAGGTTTCCAGGGTACGTGTGCTTTTAGGCACTTAGGGGGAGGGTTTAGATGGGTAGGATAATTGGGGTTTTAAGAAATGACTACCATGTATGATATGACATGTTTTATTTGTTGGAAGTTTCCTTTATCTTTTTGTCAGGGATATATATGCTGATTTTGTTTTGTGATATACTCTCTTTGTGGAGTGGAGCAATAAACACTGTTTGTTTGTAAGGTCATGTGTAGTATTTTAGGTTAGTGTATTTAGTTGGTTTAGAGTATGACACTTTTCATTACAATTTTTCATGCCGTTTTGGCTGTGTGGCCGATTTGGCCCTTTCTAGTGTTTACATTATCAGGCATTTAATACGATTTTTGCGTAATGTTGATGTTTAACCTCTTGTTATGAGGTAAGGTTTTGGTAAATGTTATTGTACAAAACCTGTTTTTAAATAAAATATAAAAAAAAAAGTTTTGAAGGTTCTCATTATCATTTTCCTAGCAGATGCTGTAGATACATTGTTGTGGCCTTTGAAGGTGAGATCTTCTGACATTATCACTCCCAGGTTGTGAGGGAAAAGTCCATAGATAGAAGTGATGAAAGCGTGAAGGTATGTAGAGTGATGGTTGAATGGTAATTAAATTACCGTCCAATAAGCATCACATCTATAGTAGGCAAATTATTAGAGTCAATTATAGCTGATATTATTAGAAGTCACCTTGAAGAACATAATTTGATTAATGAATCTCAGCATGGGTTCACGAGAGGTCGTTCCTGCCTGACAAATTTACTGACGTTTTTCAATAAAACATTTGAGGCAGTAGACAGTGATAATGAATATGATATAGTTTACTTGGATTAAGGACCTGCCTTGTATTGGCCAGTAGGCCTTCTGCAGTGTTCCTCCATTCTTATGTTCTTATGTAATGGTAGTCTGCTTGTTGAGGTAGGGTGAGTGTCTAGCTCCCGCTATACCCCCATTTTCCACCCGGTGAGAGGTGTAATGCTGGGCTCCGGCCACAGGTTGAAATCACTTGACTGACCACGCTCGACCTCACTGTAAGTACTTCACGGCTGCTCGTATCTTAATTATTTTATGTTCAAGAACTTCACTCTTTAATTTGTTTGGAGCTTCACTCATGTTTAGCAATATTAACTTCTGCTATGTCCTGCCTTGGTTTGTGGTAAAGTTATTACGGTTTCACCATTTCTTTTAAAGGCCTTATGCCTACTATGTGAATAAATGCTAGAGTGGTGAGTAATTCTTTTGGTTTCTCCCAAAGTCCTCTTGTTTCCGCACGGATCATCGGATTCAAGGCTGAGTGGGGGGCCGGCGTACTCACCAAGTGAAAAACAAGAGTCGTTACCACCAATTCTTCACTACGCCAGTAGTTCCTAAGTCCACACTCTAAGTCCACACTTTACCAGGGGACAACCTTCACCTGAGTCCCTGATATCATTTGTGACATTGTGGATGTGGAAAACTGTTGGATTTTTGGGAAACATCGATGCAACAACAACAACACTGAGTCTAATATCGATTCATAGCTACTGTGTTAACAAGATCAACACAGACCTCTTCATCTGTCTGTAAATACCTAGCTTTGGATCAGTGATATATTTTTTTTTCATTTTTTATTTTTCTTAAGATAGGATAATTATAGTCATATTTACGTATTTATTATTTACATTTCTTTCTAATAAAATAAAGTGTTTATTGTTATTATTGTATTTTTCTATTATACTTTTCCTAAGATTGGCAACAACCTTCACACAGGTCTCACGAAATCGTAATGACACGATTGCAAACAAACCACATACCACGGGTTGGGTTCGAACCCGCGGTCAGAGAGTCTCAGAACTCCAGACCGTCGCGTAAGCCACTGGGCCAGCTGGCTTACGCGACGGTCTGGAGTTCTGAGACTCTCTGACCGCGGGTTCGAACCCCACCCGTGGTATGTGGTTTCACACAGGTCCTTCACATTACTTTTTCGCTCTATTTTATGGTTAGAATTTGTTGTATACCCTGATACAGTTTTAATTTCCTCATGTTTTCCATATCCGAGTAGCTGAAATTTCTCTTCATTGAACTTCATATTGTTTCGTGTGGCCCATTTGAAGATTTGGTTGATGTCCGCTTGGAGTCTTGCGGTGTCTTCGATGGAAGTCACTGTCATGACAATCCGGGTGTCATCCGCAAAGGAACACACAGATCTGTGGCTTACATCTCTGTCTATGTCAGATATGAAGATGAGGAAAATGATGGGAGCGAGTACTGTGCCTTGGGGAATAGAGCTTTTCACTCTGTTTACTATTACTCTTTGTGTTCTATTTGTGTGCTATTCCTTTATCACGCATTTTGTGTGCTATTACACCATGGTCACACTTGTCGAAGGCTTTTGCAAAGTCTGTGTATACTACATCTGCCTTTTGTTTATCTTCTAAAGCATCCAGAACCTTGTCATAGTGGTCCAGTAGCTGGGACAGGCAGGAGCGACCTGCTCTAAACCCATGCTGCCCTGGGTTGTGTAATTGATGGGTATCTAGATGGTTGGCGATCTTGCTTCTTAGAACCCTTTCACAGATTTTTATGATATGGGATGTTATTGCTATCGGTCTGTAGTTCTTTGCAATTGCTTTACCGCGACCTTTGTAGAGAGGGGCTATGTCTGTTGTTTTTAGTGAGTGTGGGATGACCCCTGTGTCCATGCTCCCTCTCCATAGAATGATGAAGGCACGTGACAGTGGCTTCTTGCAGTTCTTGATGAACACGGAGTTCCACGAGTCTGGACCTGGGGCAGAGTGCATGCGTATGTCATTTATTGACTTTTCAAAGTCTTGTGGTGTTAGGATAATATCAGAGATTATTTAAATCGCCAAATTTTGGGTCTCGTTCATAAAGAACTCATTTGGATTGTTGACCCTTAGTCTTAGCAGCGGTTCACTGAACACTGAGTCGTATTGGGACTTTAGTATCTCGCTCATTTCTTGGCTGTCATCTCGCCTAAGCAGAGGCCCAATACTGGATGTTGTTTTTTCCTTAGATTTGGCATAAGAGAAGAAGTATTTTGTTTTTGTTTTTTTCAGTATCCGTTATGGCTTTTAGTTATTTCTGAGATTCTTGTCTCCTGTAAGATTCCTTCAGCTTATGTTCGATATTTGCTATTTCATTGACCAGTGCTTCCGATCGTATTTCAGATATATTGGCCCCTCTCAGCATACCATGAAATTTTGTGTCTTATGCCTAAGAATGTAGACAAACCATTTCCGTGTTAAATGTAATGGTTTAGCTTATTCTATAATTTTTTCTGTTGAGTTGGAAGAATATAACTCATTGCCTTTCCTAGATGTTTTAATTATTAAGGGTAATAATGATTTAAATTTAAAATTTACAAAAAACCTACAAATAACTGTTCCTATGTACACTATTATTCTTCACATCAAGATAGTTAAACTCTCGGTATTATCATCAATGTTTTTGAGAGCTTTACATATTTGTAGTCCAGAGTTTATAGATGAACAAATCTCCAAAATTTATGAAATAGCTAATGATCTAAATTGATAAATCTTTTAAAATAGCTAGAAATACTTTTTACAATCCAAAAAAGGGACAACCAACCTTATTCAACTAAAAATATGTTGGTTGTCCCTTACCATGAAAACTCGGTTGATGTGTCTTCTCTACTTAAGAATTTTAATATCAACGTTGTATTTAAAAATCTTGACAGTTAAAAAACTTTTGATAAAAAAATCCCCCCAAAATGTTGACGGTTGTGTCTATAAGATTCCTTGTCAAATATGTGATAAAGTTTATTATGGTCAAACTGGCAAAAGTCTTGAACTTAGGTTAAAACAACATAATATAGCATTAGAACTGGACAAAATTCTATTGCTCTATTTATTCAATTGAGAGATTTTAACCATCCAATTGATTTCAAAAAATGGTCAGAAACTTATATCAAGCAAGTCCATGGTCGACAGGAATATATAAGAACATAAGAAAGAAGGAACACTGCAGCAGGCCTACTGGCCCATGCGAGGCAGGTCCAAGTCTCCAACAGGCTTAAGCCAATGCCCCGACCCAGCCAGGTCAGGTTACATTCACTTAAGGAAGGAGCACTGCATCTGACCTAGTAGCACAAGCTATTCAGGACCAACTCACACCCAACCGCACCCACTCATATAATTATCTAGCCGACCACCTGGAGCTACCGTCTCCAGGTAGTCAGGTCACTACCACTTAAGGAATTAGTACCGCATCCTACCTAGTAGCACAAGCAAATCAGGTCCAACTCACACCCACCCACACCCACTCATGTATTTATCTAACCTATTTTTAAAACTACACAACGTCTTAGCTTCTATGACGGTACTCGGGAGTTTGTTCCACTCATCCACAACTCTATTACCAAACCAGTGCTTTCCTATATCCTTCCTGAATCTGAACTTTTCCAACTTGAAACCATTGCTGCGAGTCCTATCTTGGCTGGATATTTTCAGTACGCTATTTACATCCCCTTTATTTATTCCTGTTTTCCATTTATACACCTCAATCATATCCCCCCTAATTCTACGCCTTTCTAGAGAGTGCAGATTCAGGGCCCTCAGTCTATCCTCATAGGGAAGATTTCTGATATATGGGATCAACTTTGTCATCCTTCTCTGTACGTTTTCCAGAGCATTTATATCCATTCTGTAATACGGTGACCAGAACTGTGCAGCATAATCTAAATGAGGCCTAACCAAAGATATATAGTTGAAGAACAACCTGAGGACTTCTATTATTATACTTCTTGATATGAAGCCAAGGATTCTGTTAGCTTTATTGCGAACACTTATGCACTGTTGTCTTGGCTTCAGATTACTACTAACCAGAACTCCTAAATCCTCATCGCAATCACAAGTAATAAGATCTACATTATTCAGTTTATATGTGGCATGGTTATTGTCCTGCCCAACATTTACAACTTTGCATTTGTTTACATTAAACTGCATCTGCCACTTCTTTGACCACTGCATCAGTCTATTCAAATCATCCTGGAGTGCTCTAATGTTCTCATTTGAATGAATTGGACGGCCTATTTTGGTGTCATCAGCAAATTTACTTATGTTGCTATTTATTCCCTCATCTATGTCGTTTATGTAAATTGTAAACAACAGAGGGCCCAAAACTGACCCTGTGGAACACCGCTGAGACGTGCCCCCATTCTGATTTCTCTCCATTTATGCAAACTCTCTGCCGCCTATTTGTCAACCATGCCTCTACCCAGGAAAAAAAATTCTCGTCCTATTCCGTGTGCCTAAAGTTTCCTCAATAGCCTCTGATGTGGAACTTTATCGAAAGCCTTACTGAAGTCTATATACACAATATCATATTCATTACCATGATCTACCTCATCAAACACCTTAGTGAAAAAAGTTAGTAAATTCGTAAGACAGGAACGCCCCTTTGTAAAACCGTGTTGAGATTCATTAATCAATTTATGCTTTTCAAGATGGCTACGAATTGCCTCGGCAATTATTGACTCTATAAATTTACCAACTATGGAGGTAAGGCTTATTGGTCTATAGTTCGAAGCTAAGGACCTGTCACCTGCCTTGTAAATAGGTATTTATTTTCCACTTGTCTGGCACTATGCCAGTTTGTAGTGATATATTGAAAAGATTTGCCAAAGGTTTGCTAAGTTCCTCTTTACATTCCTTTAAAACTCTTGCAAACAGTTCATCAGGGCCGAGGGGTTTTTTGGTTTTAATTTCTCTATTTGTCTGAGGACCATGTCACTAGTTACCAATCAGCATATCTATTATCTTCTGTTCTACATAATTTATTATTTCTGGAATTCGCTTTGTATCTTCCTGAGTAAAAACTGAGAGGAAGTAAGTATTGAAAATTTCACACATATCCTTATCACTGTCCGTGATCTGTCCTGAGTTACTCTTAAGTGGGCCTATCTTGTCCCTAATCTTACTTCTGTATACCTGAAAGAACCCTTTTGGGTTAGTCTTCGAATCCCTTGCGACCTTAGCCTCATATTCCCTTTTTGCTTTTCTTATTCCTTTTTTTATTTCTCTCTTTAATTGAAAATATTGATTTCTTATCTGTCCATCCCCTCTTTTGATACGCCTATATATGCCTCTCTTTCGACCAATGAGATGTTTTAATCTATTGTTCATCCATTTAGGATCATTTTTGTTAGATCTAATTTCCCTACTTGGAACAAAATTTTGTTTGGGCAGCTAGAACTACGCTCAGGAAAACGTCATATTGGCAACCAAAACCACCTACCTGACCCAAAGTCAGGTCATCCCAATTTAGCCCACCTAGGTAATTTCTCAGCCCCATGAAGTCGGCTACACGAAAGTCTGAAACAGAGACTTAATTGCAGTTATCTGGGTAATTCCATGATATATTAAAACTAAGTGATTTGTGATCGCTTTCCCCAAGCTCTTCATTAACCTCAAGATTATTAATTAGTGATTCTTTGTTTGCAAGAACCAAATCAACCAAACCAACCTTTAGTTGGTTCTGTCACAAACTGTTAGAATCATGTTTCATAAAGTATTTTTGAAAATAATATTAATATTTCTTTTGGTTTATATAAATGGATTCATTTATAATTAATAAAGTTTGGGAAGAATTTAAGATACACTAGACAATTTTTTGGGTAGAATATAAGCTGTGTTTCACGGATCACTTACTACCTACCTACATCATCATAAAAAGTCAGGTGTTGTTGTGGGTTGGCAGTGAGGTGTAGTCTCGTCCTTATATGCCTTCCTGTTAACCTTTTATTTTTATAGTTCCTTGATAATGTGAAGAATTCACAGAAGCGCCTGAAATTTCGATATTTTTTCACAGTGGTTGTTCTGCACAAACACACACACACAAACACACACACACACACACACACACACTGGCCGAAGTGGCCAGAAGGGCTCATGCGAGCAGGGCGAAGTTACTGATCATGGGTGACTTCAACCACAAGGAAATCGATTGGGAGAACTTAGAGCCACATGGGGGCCAAGAAACGTGGAGGGTTAAGATGATAAAGGTGGTACTGGAAAATCTCATGTACCAACAAGTAAGGGACACTACTAGAGAGAGAGGAGAGGACGAACCAGCAAGACTGGACCTAGTATTCACCTTGAGTAGTGCAGATATTGAGGACATCACATGTGCAAGACCCCTTGGGGCCAGTGATCATGTGGTTCTAAGCTTCGAATACATAGTAGAGTTACAGGTGGAGGGAGACAGGAGGGCTGGGCAAAGGAAGCCAAACTTCAAGGGGACTACGTAGGCATGAAGAATGTCCTGCACGGAGTTCAGTGGGACAGAGACCTGACAGGGAAGTCAGTAAACGAGATGATGGAATATATGACAACAATTTGCAAGGAAGCTGATGAGAGGTTTGTACCCAAAGGCAACAGGAATTGCGAAAAAGCCAGGATGAGCCCATGGTTCACCCAATGGTGCAGGGAAGCCAAAACCAAGTGTGCCAGGGAATGGAAGAAGTATAGAAGGCAAAGGATCCAGGAGAATAAGGAGAGCAGTCGTAGAGCCAGAAATGAATGTGCACAGGTAAGAAGGGAGCCCAAAGACAATACGAGAATGACATAGCAGCGAAAGCCAAATCTGACCCAAAGCTGCTGTACAGATACATCAGGAGGAGAACAACAGTCAAGGACCAGGTAATCAGGCTGAGGAAGGAAGGAGGGGAGGTCACAAGAAATGACCGCGTAGTGTGTGAGGAGCTCAACATGAGATTCAAAGAAGTGTTCACAGAGGAGATAGAAGGGCCTCCAGAAAGATGGAGAGGTGGGGTACACCACCAAGTGTTGGACACAATACACACAACTGAGGAGGAAGTGAAGAGACTGCTAAGCGAGCAAGATACCTCAAAGGCGATGGGGCCGGATAACATTTCTCCGTGGGTCCTGAGAGAGGGAGCAGAGGAGCTATGTGTACCACTAACAACAATCTTCAACACATCTATCGAAACAGGGCGATTACCTGAGGTATGGAAGACAGCAAATGTAGTCCCAATTTTAAAAAGGAGACAGGCACAAAGCACTAAACTACAAGCCAGTGTCACTAACATGTATAGTATGCAAGGACATGGAGAAGATTATCAGGAGAAGAGTGGTGGAGCACCTAGAAAGGAATGAGCTTATCAACGACAGCCAGCATGGTTTCAGGGATGGGAAATCCTGTGTCACAAACCTACTGGAGTTCTATGACAGGGTGACAGCAGTAAGACAAGAGAGAGAGGGGTGGGTAGATTGCATTTTCTTAGACTGTAAGAAGGCGTTTGACACAGTTCCACACAAGAGATTAGTGAAAAAGCTGGAGGACCAGGCAGGAATAACAGGGAAGGCACTACAATGGATCATGGAATACCTGTCAGGAAGACAACAGCAAGTCACGGTACGTGGCGAGGTGTCAGAGTGGGCGCTTGAAATGAGCGGGTTGCCACAGGGATCAGTACTAGGTCCGGTGTTGTTTCTGGTATTTGTGAACGACATGACATGAGAAGAATTCCGAAGAATTCCATCATGGAGCACAGCAAAGAAGAAAGAAGATAGACACCCTCTACCTGGGGAATGCCGGTACCATTTGGAAGACCCGGGCCGATGTACCGGAACATCACAACAACGAGAAGAAATCAATCGGAAGAGGACAGACAGAAATGCAGAGGGATCTGGACAGGCTGCAGGCCTGGTCCAGCAACTGGCTCCTGGAATTCAACCCCACCAAGTGCAAAGTCATGAAGATTGGGGAAGGGCAAAGAAGGCCACAGACGGAGTATAGTCTAGGGGGCCAGAGACTACAAACCTCACCCAAGGAAAAAGATCTTGGGGTGAGTATAACACCAGGCACATCTCCTGAGGCGCACATCAACCAAATAACTGCTGCAGCATACGGGCGCCTAGCAAACCTAAGAACAGCATTCCGACATCTTAATAAGGAGTCATTCAGGACCCTGTACACTGTGTACGTTAGGCCCATACTGGAGTATGCAGTGCCAGTTTGGAACCCTCATCTAGCCAAGTATGTAAGGAAACTAGAAAAAGTGCAGAGGTTTGCAACAAGACTAGTCCCGGAGCTAAGGGGTATGTCCTACGAGGAGAGGTTACGGGAAATCGACCTGACGACACTGGAAGACAGGAGGGATAGAGGGGATATGATAACGACATACAAAATACTGAGAGGAATCGACAAGGTGGACAGAGACAGAATGTTCCAGAGGTGGGACACAGCGACGAGGGGTCACAGTTTGAAGTTGAAGACTCAGATGAATCACAGGGATGTTTGGAAATATTTCTTCAGTCACAGAGTTGTCAGGAAGTGGAATAGACTTGGAAGTGACGTAGTGGAGGCAGGATCCATACATTGCTTTAAGGAGAGGTATGATAAAGCTAATTTAGCGAGTAGAGTGACCGAGTAGCGGCCAGTGAAGAGGCGGGGCCAGGAGCTGTGACTCGACCCTGCAACCACAACTAGGTGAGTACAACTAGGTGAGTACACACACACACATTATATATATATATATATATATATATATATATATATATATATATATATATATATATATATATATATATATATATATAGACTTTATATAAAGACAAAATACATTGACAAAAATACAATAGGAGAACAACAATATAGATAACAACTCAGAGCTACATTTCAAATACTTTATCCAGCTCCCTGTGGTCCTTGGTTTCTATGATGAGGTTTTCACCCAGCTCTTTGAGGAACTTTAGAGCACACTTTCCCTATGCTCCAAGGGTCTCCGACCCTATTGGGATGAAGTTATAACAAGGGGGAAGGAATTCATATTTGCGGGTCTTCCTGTGGCTGGCAGCTCCACCCCCTTCAGCTACGGAGTATGGCAAGTAGGTGTCTGCCAATGTGGCAGCACAGGTGTAGTCCCAAGCAATCTGCTTACCATCCTTCCAGGGTAGCATAGTGGCTCCATCAGGACGCTTTTGACTTCAGTCAGACCTCTGCACTTGGGGTTCCCGTTGGGCTGGGCAACGGGCTGTGGCGAGGCTTCTCTTTACGATGTCGTTGACTTCCTCATGTCTAGCATAATTCCCTTCTGATGTGTGACACACGAGACCATGAACTCCGAATTGATCAGCCGTCGCCCTGCCGCAAATACACCTATGTTCGGTGAGGATGGGGGCGGCTAGGCGAAGAGCAACACCAATCCGAATGGATTATATACATATACATACTTATATATATATATATATATATATATATATATATATATATATATATATATATATATATATATAATTTTATAATGCATCCACAAACAAGTGGTTTATAGAAAATAACAACTGCACTGGCTGAGGCTTGAACCCATCTTGCTTTAACACAGAGGGTGTGCCTCCCAGGAGCTGGTGTTGGTGACATAGTCAGCAGGTTGGATAATATTATGTCAGGTAATGGGAACAAGCCCATTATCTGTCTTAGTGCTGGTGGAAATGACATCGGGAAGGGCAGAAGACAGGAGCTGCTGGATAAGTACAGGTCAGCCATAGAAGTAGTCAGGTCTAAGGAAGGGGTCCCAATCATATGTAGCATCTTGCCTTGAAGGGGAGTGGGCAATGAATGGATGTCTAGGGCAATTGGTATAAATTGCCGGCTAGACAGGTACTGCAAGGAAATTGCAATCCCATTCATTGATAACTGGGATAAATTCTATGGCAAATATGATATGTATGCAAGGAATGGGGTTCATCTCTCTGGGGTTGGAGTGGTTGCATTAGCCAATTCGATTGAGGGGGTCATTGATGACTTGTCTAGGAATTTAAACTGACAGATTACAGAGGTATGGGTGTTTGTGGGAAACAATCGGGCTGCAGTATTAGGGTTGAAAATAGTAGATATTACCAGGATACCCCAGGGATATGTTTAAAAGACAATATTCCAAATAAAGTTGCTAGTAAAGGCAAAACAATTGTTCAACAAACAAAGAGAGATAGTAGAGGGCAACGAGTGACTAGCTCCCTTAAGGTTTACTATACAAATAGAAGAAGTCTAAGAAATAAGATAGATGAGCTGAGATTACTTGCAAGTGCAGGTAATATAGATATTATTGCTATAACAGAGACCTGGTTCAACTTGAAATATAGAGAAATGTCTTCTGAATGCAACATACAGGGTTATAAACTATTCCACACTGATAGGGTCAATAGGTAGGGTGGTGGAGTGGCGATGTATGTCAGAGATAATTTAAATTGTTGTGTTAGACAAGATATAAGATTAGAAACATCGATACAGAATCTGTTTGGCTACAGTTTCTCGAAGGTCGTGAAAAATTAATTTTGGGTGTGATTTATAGGCCCCCAAACCTTGATAGGGAGTGCAGTAGGCTGCTCTGGGACAGAAATTCACAAGGTGTCTAGATATGAAAATGTTGTGTTAATGGGAGATTTTAACTTTAGACAAATTGATTGGAACAATGTGACAGGAAATCTTGAGTCTAGTGACTTTCTTGATACGTTCCAGGACTGCTTTTTAAAACAGTTTGTGACAGAACCAACTAGAGGAAAGTTGACAAATAGGCAGCAGAGAGTTTGCATAAATGGGAGAAATCAGAATGGGGGCACGTCACAACGGTGTTCCACAGGGGTCAGTGTTGTTCCTATTTACATAAACGACATAGATGAGGGTATAAATAGCGACATAAGTAAATTTGCTGATGACATCAAAATAGGCCGTCCCAATTCATTCAACCAGAACATTGAGCACTCCAGGAGGATTTGAATAGACTGATGCAGTGGTCGGAGAAGTGGCAGATGCAGTTTAATATAGACAAATGCAAAGTTCTAAATGTTGGACAGGAAAATAACCATGCCACATATAAACTATATAATGTAGATCTTAATATTACGGATTGCGAAAAGGATTTAGGAGTTCTCGTTAGCAGTAATCTGAAACCAAGACAACATGATAAGTGTTCGAAAAACTAACAGAATCCTTGGCTTCATATCAAGAAGTATAAATAATAGAAGTCCTCAGGTTGTTCTTCAACTCTATATATCTTTGGTTAGGCCTCATTTAGATTATGCTGCACAGTTTTGGTCACCGTATTAAAGAATGGATATAAATGCACTGGAAAACGTACAAAGGAGGATGACAAAGTTGATCCCATGTATCAGAAATCTTCCCTATGAGGATAGACTGAGGGCCCTGAATCTGCACTCTCTAGAAATGCGTAGAATTAGGGAAGATATGATTGAGGTGTATAAATGGAAAACGGGAATTAATAAAGGGGATGTAAATAGCGTGCTAAAAATATCTAGCATTGACAGGACTCGCAGCAATGGTTTTAAATTGGAAAAATTCAGATTCAGGAAGGATATGGAAAGCACTGGTTTGGTAATAGAGTTGTGGATGAGTGGAACAAACTCCGAGTACTCATAGAGCTAAGACGTTGTGTAGTTTTAAAATAGAGTTGGATAAATACATGAGTGGGTGTGGGTGTGTGTGAGTTGGACCTGACTAGCTTGTGCTACTAGGTCAGATGCCGCGCTTCTCCGTTAAGTGAATGTGACTGACCTGACTAGGTCAGAGCATTGGCTTAAGTCGGTGGGAGAATTGGACCTACCTCGCATGGGCCAGTAGGCCTGCTGCAGTGTTCCTACTTTCTTATGTTCTTAACACCCACCCTGGTAGCATGTCAAAATTCAGACGCCTAGTCCACTGTATCATCTGTCGATTTTTCAGTTATTCCTTTCTGCACACATTTTGTGCGCTGTTACCATGATCCCACCTGTCGAAACCTTTAGCAAAGTCTGTATACTACATTCAGCAATTTGTCTTATCTTGCATCTAAGACCATGTCGTAGTAGTCCAGTAGTTGCGAGAGGCAGAAGCGACCTGCTCTAAATCAATGTTGCCCTGGGTTGTGCAACTGATGTGAATCCAAGTGGTTAGAGATCTTGCTTCTTAAAACTTGTTCAAAGATTTTTAAACGTAGGACGTTATTGTTATCGATCTTATTAGTTTGCTGATACGTTCGTAGAGTGGGGCAGCATCTGTTGTTAAATGACTGGGATGACCCCTGTGTCTAGGCTCCCTCTTCATAGAATATTTAAGGTACGCAAAGGGGGTTTCTTGCAGTTCTTGAGGAAGACGGAGATCCATCAACGTCTGGACCTGGGGTGGAGTACGGGGGAATATTGTCAAAGGATTTTTTAGAAGTCAAGTAGGGTTAGGGTTATGTTAGAAATTTTGCAAATGTTGACGATGTTTTGTGTCTCGTTGATGGTGAATTCGTTGAGCTTTAGTCTGTATTAAAGCTCACAGAAAATAGTCAAACTGGGACTTAAATATTTTAATAATTTCATTGTTCTCGTTCACATAAGCTTAACTTTCTTTGACTAAGGATCCAGTACTGGATGTGGTGGTCTGGATTTCTTTCAATTTCATTAATCACTCTTAGCTCACTCTCTCTTTCCTGAACTGTATGAGTCGTTCAGCTTGAATTCACTATGTTCTATTTCTCTAGCCAGTGTTTCTTCCGCACTGCAAATAGTCTAGCTTACTTCTTTCCTTCTTTCTTTAGTCGTATGTGCCCTGAGCATACTTCTGGTTCCACTGGCACCAGAAGTATGCTTCTGGTTCCCAACATACTTCGCTTAATTAAGAGATGATTTATTTGATCCCAATTATTGTTTTTGTTCAATATGAATTTGGAGAAAACACTTTTGACTGCATTTTGTTGGTCAGGACTCATGTTCGTGTAGGTCTGAACTTCGATTAGTTTATGATCTGAATTTACTGTCTTCCACATCTTCATATTTCGTCCTAGATCATCATTATTCGTGAATATAAAATCAAAGGTGTTACCTAATCTTTTCGACTCCACTGCTTGCAGTTTAAGATGAATTTAGTACACAGCTTCAAGAGTTAATTTTGTGTGATAATGTTCATCTGAGTTGCCTCCGGGGATTGTCTCCGCTGTTGCTGTATTTGCTATTTTCTTCCATTTTCATTGTTTTAATTTCAAATCACCAAGACAATATTCAGTCTTCAACAGGTGTTCCTTGAAGTGTTGGGAGGCTGTACCCGCGACTTATGTAAGACCACAGTGATTGGGTTTAGGTTTTTTAGACTGTCATGACCACCCTGAACTATACCTTTTGCGTTCATTGAGATATACGGGGGTCTGTGGTTATAGGATATTGGGATCCTCTCCTCAGATCACACAGTGACCAATACAAATGTTGAAGGCTAAATATCATAAAATTAATCCTTGATGACTGTTTATACATCGACGACATTCCTGAGTTATAGGAGGGTAGTTATAGGAGGGTAGTTATGAGGGTAGTCAGCATAGTGTATGACCACATGATCAATAATAACCCACTTGAAGACAAACTCAGAAGATTAATTGGTCTGTATATTTCGATCCCCTTCTGGGATCCTCTTCATTAGATGTCGAGTTAATCTTCGGCAAATACATTAAACGGGGTAAGTTTATTATAATAACTTCTGGCTCAAGTTTATTAAGTTCTTAACTTGATAAAGCTCTCCTTAAGTGAAAAGCTGTTTCACGTGTCTCTATTATCAACTTGTTGATCGTGAGCTCTTTTACTAGTCCATCCAGCTCTAAATGTGTTCATCCAGCTCTAAATGTGTCCATCCAGCTCTAAATGTGTCCATCCAGCTTTAAATGTGTCCAGCCAGCTCTAAATGTGTCCATCCAGCTTTAAATGTGTCCATCCAGCTCTAAATGTGTCCATCCAGCTTTAAATGTGTCCAGCCAGCTCTAAATGTGTCCATCCAGCTTTAAATGTGTCCATCCAGCTCTAAATGTGTCCATCCAGCTCTAAATGTGTCCATCCAGCTCTAAATGTGTCCATCCAGCTCTAAATGTGTCCATCCAGCTCTGAATGTATTAAGGAACTACCCAACTGAGAGTTTGCATTGTGCGTCATGCAAACAAAATAATCTCCACTATGAATGAACACGGGACACTTCTGTACAAGCTGGGGACGAGTTAAGGCCATGTTCCTAGGGCCTTTGTATATGCACTTCCTGTGCTGCTCTACACGATGCATGTGAAGTACATGATAAACTAGAGACTTCGCCGGCAAAATTTACCTCTCTGTCTGAGGCTGGAGTACGAATCTCTGCCAAGTCGACATTTAATTAGGTTTGAAGCCAGTTTAAATAAGCACAGATGCAGTCTTTAGACATTATGAAGACGTTTCGTTCACCAGGATCTTTATTAATTCAGCAGAGAACGAGGTTAAGAAAGTATACCGCTTTACTCTCGTTGTTGGTATTAGATTGATAAAGTCTCGGTGGGCGAAACGTTTCCTTAGTAAATGTATTATAATTTGCATATATGCACATACTTGTCGATGTTAATCACTAGTTTTACCTAGTTTAATACCTAGCAATATCATCCTGGCTGCCAGTACTCATGTGAACCCCAACTCTTGTGTTGGAGGCTCCAGCCTCCGTAGATAACAACAAGTCAGGCTTGGAATCTTTTTTTACTTCGTAATTAAGAGAAGTTCTATTTAGGGTAACCCCAGCCTTGGCAACCTGTGGCATTGGCGCTGTATAGGAAGGTAGAGTGTTTACACGAGAGGAGGTGTGTGTGTTGTGTAGAGAGGAGGGGTAAGAAGCGTGCCTACCCATCTCTACCAGCTGATCCTCTCTCACAGCGTCAACAAAGAGGCGTCAAGGGTGGAAAATCTAGTATGATCAAAACTTACTACTCTACATTGTGTCTCTCCTGATATATTTGACATTTTACAAGATTAGAGCCAGAGATATGTTTGTCCAGGACACCCGTCAAGCATGATGAGTTTTTTTCTGTCACGTTCCATCACACAGGATTGTTTCTCAAAGTAATAAGAAAGTTGTGGCACCACTGGAGGTGGTTGTGCTGACGCTGTCATGGTGTGACCTTTGTAGTTCTGCAACGCAGTTATAACTGCTCATGAACAATGGTTATACAAGACTTTATACTTAATTCATGAAAAGCATTTTTCATTTACTTTGAAATAAAGAAGTAGAGATTTAAATGGTCCAAGAAAATGCAATAATCATTAATAACGCATAACTGTTTCTGCTTCGCTGCCGCTATTCCGTTACTTCCACTCAACGGCGGTCATGACATTTCTCCTGTTCTTCATGGAATCATGCAAAGGTTACTTCCCCCCTTCATCCCCGTCAAAAACATCCCATCCTTCCTCCCCCGGTGCATAATCTCTGTACCAATAAAAAAAAAACACACACACACACAAGTGCAAAGGTTTGCAACGAGACTAGTCCTGGAGCTAAGGGGCGTGTCTTACGAGGAGAGGTTAAGGAAAATTGACCTGATGATACTGGAGGACAGGAGGGATAGGGACGACATGATAGCGACATATAAAATTCCGAGAGGAATTGACAAGGTGGACAGGCACAGGATGTCTGTCCACACAGCAACAATGGGTCACAATTAAAAGTTGAAGACTCACATGAATCAAAGGGATGTTAGGAAGTATTTCTTCAGTCATAGAGTTGTCAGGAAGTGGAATAGTCTGGAGAATGATGTAGTGGAGGCAGGATCCATACATAGCTTTAAGAAGAGGTATGATAAAGCTCTTGGGGCAGGGAGAAAGTGAACCTAGTAGCGACCAGTGAAGAGGCAAGGCCAGGAGCTATGAACCGACCCTTGCAACCACTATTAGGTGAGTACACACACACACTGTTTTCAAAACCTAAACACCTCTTTCATTTGCCGTTCTCAAAACCTACAAATAAATCTTACATAAACTATATTACCCAATAATAGTCAAATAAAAAAAATAATTTAAAATTACATGTAGCTTAAAAGATTTCCTACGTGTAAATAAACCGAATTTAAAATTTGGTTTGGAAATGAGAGGCCTAATATTTTTCACAATAAAACCTGATCCTTCGTTCTTTATTGATGCAAAGTCGTCAATGATGTCGTTATAGGAAATCTGCCCCGAAACTACATTGTTAATGCTGATGACGCATGAGCACTGAGGTGGTGTTGCGTCATGGTGGACCTCAGGAAGGTCTTGATGACCTTGACCTTGGTAAACCTCCTCTCCTCTTCAACTATTGGAAGGGTGACAGCAGATCTGAGGACGACCCACAGTTTGGGATATATATAACAAAAAAAAGGCACAATACCGTGACTGGAACAATACACACACAACCCGCACATATAAAAAAGAGAGGAGCTTACGACGACGTTTCGGTCCGACTTGGACCATTTACAAGTCACACTAATTTTGTAAATGGTCCAAGTCGAGACAACATGCGTAAGCTCCTCTTTTATATGTGCGGAGTTGTGTTGTATTGAGATATATATCTCTGAGCTACTGTTCACGGATGACTGTCAGCATCACAAATGCTGTCAGGTTCCTACATGGCAGTTCAGGCAAATTCTTTAACTCCTGAGGTAGCTTCCTACCATCAAATTGTCTTCTACACTCCTAGGTGTTGCTCAGAGTTAGAGAGGATAGCTTTATCATCTTATTTGATACGTATTCGTAAGTTTGAAAGCACTCCAAACCTGTCTCTCACTTCTCCCAAGGTCTACAGGAACGTCTAATTACCCTCAAATTAGATTGAAAGTTAATGAATCTGTTGCGAAGCATTTGTTATTGTTGTTGTTTGCTGATAGCATGGTTCTTACTGGGAAATTCAGAAGATAACTTGCAACGGTTGGTGGGTAAGTTTAGCAAAGTAAATAGATGAAAACTGAAAGTGAACTTATAAAAAAAGAGCAAAGTAATGAGAATATATAAAAAGATCTAAGAAATGAATGACCGAACATTAAATTGGAGGGAGAGAGAATGGACAAAAGTAAATAGATCTGTTAGTCCAAACAATATGTGCAAAAAATCGGAAAGTTACTCATTTTATCATAAAAGTATGATGATTTCGAGAGATGGAGGCATTTCGATAACATCCCCATTAATGGCTTTCACTTTTATACTTCTATTATCAAACAACTTAGTTTCTATGCTAGATCTGTCTCTGTACATGACTGCATGACAATAATGACTTGTGTATTCAAATTTTAGTAAACAAATGGTTGCTATGGCGTCATATATAAAAATTTAAGATATTTATATGACCTTTGAAAAGGAAATCCATATCTTTGGGAGATGTTAAGTGAGTGTTTATGGGGTTTGAACCAAGTGAGAGGGTAATTGTGGTAGGGGACCTAAATGCTAAAATGGGAGAAACGTTTAGGGAGAGAGTGGAAGTTAAGTTTGGGGTGCCAGGTGTATATGATAATGGGAGCCTTCGATTGAACTTTATATAGAAAGAGGTTCGGTAATAGGTAATACTTATTTTAAGACAAAAAGGATAAATAAGTATACGATATATGATAAAAGCTTAATGGGTAGACTTCCGGATGCGCATGTTTATAAAGGGACCACAAATATATCATATCATATTCTAGTTGTAGCTACAGTGGGAGTAAGAGGTAGATGGGGTACATGGAGAATTGTATCAGAAAGTAAGCGAGAGGTGAAGGTTTATAAATTAAAAGAGGAGGCAGTTGGGTAAGATACAAGTAACTATTGGTAGAAAGATGGGCTAGTGAGAGTACAGGCAATGAGGTTGAAGTAGTATGGGTAGATTTAAGAATGCAGTGTAAGAGTGTTCAGTAGAAGTTTGTGGATATAGGAGGGTGGGTGCGGGAGGGAAGAGGAGTGACTGGTGGAATGATGAGATAAAGAGAGTAGTAGGGGAGAACAAGTTAGCATATGAGAGGCTTTTACAAAATAGAAGTGATATTACACACACAACCCGCACATAGAAAAGAGGAGCTTACGACGACGTTTCGGTCCGACTTGGACCATTTACAAAGTCACACTAACACAAAGGACAGGTGGAAGGGGTTATATATAGGCAGGCAGACAAGGGGAAGGCACAAGAAAGTGGTGGAGGGGTAATAGTGGAAGTAGTAGTGGTAGTGGAAGTAGTATTAGTGGACACTGGTGCACCCTCTGAAATTTGGCCTCTGGACCCTGAAAGGGTTAATTTGTATTTTATGCAATGAAGCTGGCGGCCCGCATAGGGTAAGGACAAGAACACAGAGGGGGAAAAAATGAAAATAAAATAAAGAAGGACAAATACAAGGCAAAAGAAAAGAAAGAAAACCCAGAGGAGAAAGAAGAAAGAGGAGAAGGGGAGAGAGATAGAATTAATCAGGTTAAGTCACGGGTGTTCTGAAGTTTGGAGCATTTAACAATGTAATGGGAGAGGAAAGCATCTACAGAGACAAAGCCAGGGCTAAGATTCATACAGGGAAAGTTGTGTATAAGGGAGGATTTAACCAGACGGCGACTGTGAAAGTTGGACGTAGGGTAGACAGTTTTAGCAGAAGACCAATCAATAGGATGACTGTGATCTCCGTGTTCTCCGCATTTGTAATCCTCAGTTCCTTGAAGTAGAAATTTCCACTCTTCATAATTCATTTTCCCGCCTTGGCTACCCTTCCCATTTCATAGACTGCTTTCTCTCATGCCAAACGGACTTTCTTCTCTCCTAAACCCTCTACCCCTGGGAACTCTCCTGTCCTCTGCCTTCCCTACATCTCTGGTCTCTCTAATCTCAACAACTCTCTCCGTTCCTTAGACATCAAACTTACCTTTCGCCAGACTAACACTCTTCGTACTAATCTAGTTCATACCTCCCCTTCCTCTATAGATTCTCCTGGTGTCTACTCTATTTCTTGCTCCTCCTGTCCTCTTCAGTACTTTGGAGAAACTGGCCGATCTCTTTCTGACAGACTTAGGGAGCACAAAAATAGTGTTAGGCTTGCCGACACTAATAATGTTCTTTTCTGTCATGTCAGAGATCACAGTCATCCTATTGATTGGTCTTCTGCTAAAACTGTCTACCCTACGTCTAACTTTCACAGTCGCCGTCAGGTTGAATCCTCCCTTATACACAACTTTCCCTGTATGAATCTTAGCCCTGGCTTTGTCTCTGTAGATGATTTTCTCTTCCATTACATTGTTAAATGCTCCAAACTTCAGAACACCCGTGACTTAACCTGATTAATTCTATCTCTCTCCCCTTCTCCTCTTTCTTCTTTCTCCTCTGGGTTTTCTTTCTTTTCTTTTGCCTTGTATTTGTCCTTCTTTATTTTATTTTCATTTTTCCCCCTCTGTGTTCTTGTCCTTACCCTATGCGGGCCGCCAGCTTCATTGCATAAAATACAAATTAACCCTTTCAGGGTCCAGAGGCCAAATTTCAGACGGTGCACCAGTGTCCACTACTACTACTTCCACTACCACTACTACTTCCACTACCACTACTACTTCCACTATTACCCCTCCACCACTTTCTTGTGCCCTCCCCTGTCTGCTGACCTATATATAACCCCTTCCACCTGTCCTTTGTATTAGTGTGACTTTGTAAATGGTTAAAGTCGGACCAAAACGTCGTTGTAACCTCCTCTTTCTATGTGTGGGTTGTGTTTGTGTATTGTTCCAGTCACGGTATTGTGCCTTTTTTGTCATTTAGAAGTGATATTAGGAGGGAGGAGTATGTGGAGAGACAAAGAGAGGTTAAGAGAGAGGAGAAGGAATGCAAAATGAAATCAAATGAGAGAGTGGGTGAGATACTATCAGTATTAGTGAGATTTATAAGTTAAGAAAGCCTTGGGAAAGAAATGATTTGATATTTAAAAATGGGAGAGGAGAGTTATTAGATGGAGAGTTGGAAGTATCGGGAAGATGGAGGGAATATTTTGAGAAACTGCTAAATGTTGGTGAAGATAGAAGCTGTGATTTCGTGTATTGGGCAAGGAGGAATAACATTTTGTAGGAGTGAGGAAGAGCCAGTTGTGAGTGTGAGGAAGGTGCATGAGGCGGTGGGTAGAATGAAAGGATGCAAAGCAACTGGGATTGATGGCATCAGACAGAAATGCTAAAAGAAGGTGGGTATATAGTTTTGGAATGGTTGGTGATTTTGTTCAATAAAGTATGAAAGTGAGAAAGGTATGTCGGGATGAGCAAAAACTGCTCAAAGTTCTTTTGTATAAAGGCAAAGGGGATAAAAGAGATGTGTAAGAATTATAGGGGAATAAGTCTGTTGAGTATACCTGGTAAAGTGTATGGTAGAGTTATTATTGAAAGAATTAAGAGTAAGATGGAGAGTAGGATAACAGATGAACAAGGAGGCTTTAGGAAGGGTAGGGGGGGTGTAGACCAAGTGTTTACAATGAAACATATAAACCATCATCATCACCACCACCATCATCGTCGTCATTATCCTCATCACCATCATCGTCATTATCCTCATCACCATCATCGTCGTCATTATCCATATCACCATCATCGTCGTCATTATTCTCATCACCATCACCGTCGTCATTACCATCATAATCGTCGTCATTATCATTCATCATCATCACCACCATCATCATCGTCGTCAACATCATTATCGTCATCATAGTAATAATAATAATAATTATTTATTATATAAATAATAATTATAATTATTGTTATATTTATAATAATAATTGTTATACTGTATTAAAAATAATAATTATGATAATTATGTAAATAATAATAATAATAATATAAAATAATAATAATAATAATTGTTATATTATTAATAATAATAATTATTATTATTATAATAATAATAACAATAACACTGGTCTGCATTTGGAACGTTTTTAATTATTATAGTTATTCATGGTTGCGATCTTACATATTCTTGGGCTGCTGATTGTAAATATCTAAACCATTTTTCTCTATCACTTAAGGATTTTGAATAAAATACAAATTAATGATAATAAAAAATGTGAATTTTTAATAAATTGTTACTTTATTAAAATTAGGCAAGTAATCATGGAAAAGCACATTGTGTTAGTTTTAAGAACATATGAATTCCAAATCAACATGAATCAAATCAAATCATTTTATTAAAAAAAAATGTGTTCCTAATGGTTAGCCTACATATTGAATCAAAGGAAGGAGGACCGCTTTGATTTTTGCTTGTGATGTGCATCGAGACCATTACGTTTCAATGACCAGCAGTGATCCGCCATCATGCTGACATTCCATTTGCCCTGGTATCGAGTTTCCATGGTGCAAATATCCTGGTGGAACCGCTCTCCTTGTTCCTCACTGTGGTCCCCACAATTGTTGGGAAAATAGTCAAGATATGAGCGCAAAAAAAGTGCATCTTCACACTCATTCTAGACCTAAGTTGTTGGAAGCTTGATATCAGGTCTTGGATCATTTTTTTCATATTCGGGGGAGCGCCTGTTTCCCAGGGAGTTGTGGACAATCTACTTGAATGAAAACCAGGCATTCACCTCGACACCTGCTAATGCTTCATCAAAATGCTTGTCCTTCATCAATTCCCGAATCTGAGGACGAACAAAGATTCCTGCCTTTATCTTGCCTTCACTTATACGAGGAAACTTTGACACCAGGTACTTGAAAGCAGTTCCATTCTTGTTCAAAGCCTTCACAAAATTTTCATAAGCTCTAATTTGATGTGGAGTGGTGGCAGCAAAATTTTCTTGGGGTCAACTAGTGGCACAGTTTTCACGTTGTGATTTCCGGGTAAGAAGCTGGTTCTTGGTGGCCAGTCTTTTGTTCATAGTCTGGCTGTCTGCCCTACTATCCAAAGAAAAGAAAACAAGGATACTTGGTGTATCCGCCTTGAAGACCTAGTAGGAGAGCAATAACTTTTAAATCACCACAAATGAGAAAACTGTGATTCTGGTACTTGATTGCAAATATTAGTGTCTTCATATTTGCTAAGTTTCTGATATTTTGACACTATGGCCAATTGGCACAGATGCAGCTGTGTTGCCATTGTAGAGAATTACAGCCTTTAAACTTCTTTTTGAAGAATCAATGAAGAGTCTTCATTCATCTGCTTTGTATGACATCCCCATGTGTTCAATAAGGTCTCTCACCAAGTCATTTAGCTCAACTTGGTTGAAGGGTTTGGGATCGTCATTTGTTGGTGGTTCATAGTCTACTTCCATCTCCTTAGAATCACTGGTATCAGACACAGGTACAGGAATATCTTCAGAGTGTGGAACAGCCTTATTGCTGAAGGAATATTTGGGTATATTATGCGATCTTTAGTCTTCTTGTTGAATCCAGCTACTTTAGTCATACAAAAGTGGCAGTCATCATGGTGGTTCATCTGCTCCCGCCATACCATTGGTACTCCAAAGGGCA
>WNWK01011960.1:0-35000 GCA_009830355.1 Cherax destructor | reverse complement strand
TTGTTAGAGGTGGAGGTTGAGCCAGAGTGTTGTATGGTGGCTCCTGTTGTTGTTAGTGAAGGTGGAGGTTGAGCCGTGTGTTGTATGGTGGCTCCTGTTGTTGTTAGTGAGAGGTGGAGTGAGCCAGAGTGTTGTGTGGTGGCTCTGTTGTTGTTAGTGAGAGTGGAGGTTGAGCCAGAGTGTTGTGTGGTGGCTCCTGTTGTTGTTAGTGAGAGGTGGAGGTTGAGCCAGAGTGTGTATGGTGGCTCCTGTTGTTGTTAGTGAGAGTGGAGGTTGAGCCAGAGTGTTGTATGGTGGCTCCTGTTGTTGTTAGTGAGAGGTGGAGGTTGAGCCAGAGTGTTGTGTGGTGGCTCCTGTTGTTGTTAGTGAAGGTGGAGGTTGAGCCAGAGTGTTGTATGGTGGCTTCCTGTTGTTCGTGAGAGGTGGAGGTTGAGCCAGAGTGTTGTGTGGTGGCTCCTGTTGTTGTTAGTGAGAGGTGGAGGTTGAGCCAGAGTGTTGTATGGTGGCTCCTGTTGTTGTTAGTGAGAGGTGGAGGTTGAGCCAGAGTGTTGTATGGTGGCTCCTGTTGTTGTTAGTGAAAGGTGGAGGTTGAGCCAGAGTGTTGTGTGGTGGCTCCTGTTGTTGTTAGAGGTGGAGGTTGAGCCAGAGTGTTGTGTGGTGGCTCCTGTTGTTGTTAGTGAGAGGTGGAGGTTGAGCCAGAGAGTTGTGTGGTGGCTCCTGTTGTTGTTAATGAGAGGTGGAGGTTGAGCCAGAGTGTTGTATGGTGGCTAATTTGTTGTTAGTGAGAGGTGGAGGTTGAGCCAGAGTGTTGTCTGGTGGCTCCTGTTGTTGTTAGTGAGAGGTGGAGGTTGAGCCAGAGTGTTGTATGGTGGCTCCTGTTGTTGTTAGTGAGAGGTGGAGGTTGAGCCAGAGTGTTGTGTGGTGGCTCCTGTTGTTGTTAGTGAGAGGTGGAGGTTGAGCCAGAGTGTTGTATGGTGGCTCCTGTTGTTGTTAGTGAGAGGTGGAGGTTAGCCAGAGTGTTGTATGGTGGCTCCTGTTGTTGTTAGTGAGAGGTGGAGGTTGAGCCAGAGTGTTGTGTGGTGGTCTGTTGTTGTTAGTGAGAGGTGGAGGTCTGAGCCAGAGTGTTGTATGTGGCTCCTGTTGTTGTTCAGTCAGAGACAATGTGAGAATGTCTGACACAGCAACACAATGTAGAGCATGTCTGACACAGCAACAACAATGTGAGAATGTCTGACACAGCAACAACAATGTGACATGTCGATAAGCAACAACAATGTGAGACATGTCTGACACAACAACAATGTGACATGTCTGACTACAGCAACAATAATGTGAGAGATGTCTGACATATGAACAACAATGTGAGACATGCGACAGCTTAGCAACAATAATGTGAACATGTCTGAACAGCAACAACAATGTGAACATGTCTGACACACAAAACAATGTAGACATGATCTGACCAGCAACAACAATGTGAGCATCTGGTGCATAGTCTGACCAGCTTACAACAAGTGGACTATGTCTGACCAGCAACAACAAGTGAGACATGTCTGACACAGCAACAATAATGTGGGACATGTCTGACACAGCAACAACAATGTGAGAATGTCTGACACAGCAACAATAATGTGGACATGTCTGACTAGCAATACATACATGTGAGACATGTCTGACACAGCAACAACAATGTGAGACATGTCTGACACAGCAAAACAATGTGAGACATGTCTGACACAGCAACAACAATGTGAGACATGTCTGACACAGCAACAACAATGTGAGACATGTCTGACACAGCAACAACAATGTGAGACATGTCTGACACAGCAACAACAATGTGAGACATGTCTGACACAGCAACAACAATGTGAGACATGTCTGACACAACAACAATGTGAGACATGTCTGATACAGCAACAATAATGTGAGACATGTCTGACACAGCAACAACAATGTGAGACATGTCTGACACAGCAACAACAATGTGAGACATGTCTGACACAGCAACAACAATGTGAGACATGTCTGACACAGCAACAACAATGTGAGACATGTCTGACACAGCAACAACAATGTGAGACATGTCTGACACAGCAACAACAATGTGAGACATGTCTGACACAGCAACAACAATGTGAGACATGTCTGACACAGCAACAAAATGTAGACATGTCTGACACAGCAACACAATGTGAGACATGTCTGACACAGCAACAACAATGTGAGACATGTCTGACACAACAACAACAATGTGAGACATGTCTGACACAGCAACAATAATGTGAGACATGTCTGACACAGCAACAACAATGTGAGACATGTCTGACACAGCAACAACTATGTGAGACATGTCTGACACAGCAACAACAATGTGAGACAGGTCTGACACAGCAACAACAATGTGAGACATGTCTGACACAGCAACAACAATGTGAGACATGTCTGACACAGCAACAACAATGTGAGACATGTCTGACACAGCAACAACAATGTGAGACATGTCTGACACAGCAACAACAATGTGAGACATGTCTGACACAGCAACAACAATGTGAGACATGTCTGACACAGCAACAACAATGTGAGACATGTCTGACACAGCAACAACAATGTGAGACATGTCTGACACAGCAACAACAATGTGAGACATGTCTGACACAGCAACAACAATGTGAGACATGATACAGAGTGAGTCTTGTGCAAAACTCGTTTACTAAACAGCTGTGTAGTATGACCTCCTCCCACTAGTAGGCTACGCTCACCTGTAACATTACCTGCAACTGCTACACCATACTTCTGTTACTATTTAAGGTCTGGCCTCATATCTGTTCTCTTCTATTACAGTTGAGGAACAGATTACCTCAAAATTACTTATTATAGTCTCCGGTTTTATCTTCCAGTGTATTCGACTGAAGAAGCTAACTGTGTTGATTAGTGAGGCCTCAGTTAGATCGTGCACCTCAGTTCTAGTCTCCATATTACAAAATGGATAGAAACTGAATTGAAAAACATAGAGAAAGATGAAAAAATTAATCCATTCCTTGAGAAATCTTTCATAATAAGATAGACTGAGAGCCTTGAGCCTACATTCTCTTGAAAAGCGTAGAATGAGGGAAGATAGATTTGACGTATACAAGTGGAAGACAGGCATAAATATAGGCGATATAAATAGTACTATGGATATCCAATCTAGAGAGATCTCGATAAATTCAGATATAGGCAAGTACTGATTCAGCAGAAGAGTTGTCAAGTAGAGTCATTTATGTATACAGTCTTGGCTTCCTTGAAAAATAGGTTAAACAAGTATAAGAGTGAGAAAGGTTGAATTTAAATAGGCTCTACCTAACATGGATTATTAGGGTTATTAAAGCTAATACCTTGGTCAGCTTTAACAATGATAACGACAATGACAACATTAATTTCGAGTAAACACAGTAAGAACTGGTGACAAACAAGAGACATTTATTGAAACACAGATATGCGTAAAACTACAATGCAATGTTTTGTTGCCTGAAATTATGAGAATATGTTATACAGTTTATTATAGTATATATAACATATTAGTTTAGCATTGGTCATGGTTTATACTGAAATGGAGTGAAATTTTGGTTATAACTTGTATAGAAATATAGTAGTGACAGTTTGTACTGGTTATTAATGCTGATTTGGTTGCTGCTGATGTACTGAATCATTTATTAGTTAATCTTTGCATTATTTTTAATAATTTTTAATAATATTTTTAGCAATATCTTTTTATGTTTAACAGTATTTAACAGTATCTTCTGGCAGAGTTCCAGATTTTCATGCCTTTAATTTATTTATTTAAATTTTGGGTTGCATTGGTCCTAGTCTGCCATTTTGACAAAATCAAGGATAACTTGTGAATGCTTTGAACAAGAGATGATATCATTGTGATTAACTATCTGATCAGCTCTAGAAAATGATGAATATTCGATGGGTCTCGTTATTGATCTAGTATTAGAATTCACCACTGTGAACCACAGTATCTAGGTGCTGAAACTAAGACATCATGGTATCAGAGGGTATGCTCTCACTTATATAATGTCCCACCTCACAGACAGATGGCAACAAGTGGTAATCAATAATACTACCTTATTAACACAAAGTATTAACACAGGCGTGCCTCAGGATAGTGTCCTTGTCCCACTATTATTCCTCATCAATATCAATGACTAACCAAATGCCTCCCAGGAACACCAGTCCTGTTTGCAGATGACACAGTTGTTGTCATACTACTTTAGCAACAACAGTAAACGAGGAGCTCGTAAAGGTTTTTCTACCTGGATGTCAACCAGAAAGTTACTCTCACTAGTGACAAGATCATCTACAAGTTGTTTGGGAATAAAGCAAAAATGTTTCTCAAAGAACATTACTCAGTCTGTACAACTCCATTCAATGTTTACCTCACTTACGGTATTTGTGCTCGGGGATCCACTACACCAGATCACCTAAAACCCATTGTTACCCAACAGAAATCAGCTGTTAGCATAATCACTCATTCAGGTTCCAGACAACATTACAGACTCACTATTAAAACGTCTCAACTCATTGAACATACACACAACCACTATGATTTTTATATACATACTGGGCACTCAGAACGAACTTCAGCCCAACACTCCGTCTCTTGAGCCCAGAGAGCTGTAACACAACACACAGACACACTACAAGAAATAAGTATCTGAAATAAGTATCTCTTTGATATACGTCGTGTTCCACTCAACCTATACAAGAATTACATGCAATAAAGACCTTTAGAAATGCAAAATACTTCCTTTCAGTCACCTGCTTTAATAATACAGTTAAAAAGCACCTCCTAATTCTGACTTAAATTCTGCTTAGATTAACTACGTTAATTAAGCCTGAGGTATCAATAACAACTCTGTTGATACAAATCATATTAGCATTCATAATGATGTTGACATTATCACCAATCTGTTTCAACACACGTAGCTCCCAAAAGTATCTTATACTTCAGTATCCCCTGATTCATACGCAGTTCAAAGTTGTTAAACAAACTCTCAAAATACCAAACTTCATATACAAAATTGATACTGTTTTTAAATGTCAAATTTGGCGAACAATAACATTCCAATAATTTACTATATTTATCTCATTGTCTAATAATTACGATTTAAGTTATTGTTAAGGCTGTTATAAATGCTCTGCATAACAAGGGGCTTTTTATAATAATTTATACATAACAATTTTATGCTGTACTCCATTTTATAGAAATAAAGTTGTTTGTTCGCTTGCTTTATTTGAGTCGCTTTAAAACATCAATGATAATATTTAAATAATTACAAACTTGTGTGTCACTCTGTACTATTCCTGTAGCGCAAACTGAGGTAGAGAGAGCTGGGGTTATGGCATACAGGGATGCCTTTCTTGGACCGCACAGCAACCGAAATACAGCTAGTGCTACTGAGGTCAGGCTTATTGGGCGGTAATATGACTGAATTGACTTAACGTCTGATTTAAATACATAAACCATCATCAACGTCTCAGGTACGACGTCTGTTAGGAGAGATATATTAGACAGACTTGTTAGGAACCCGGGGATTTATTCTGCTTTCAGCTCTACTTGTTTGATAACCACGTTCTTAGGGACTATCATTTTGATTAATTTATTTTCTTCAGGCCAACTATGATTAATAATTATTATTGATAAATAATTGTTGGATATCGTTTATGTGTTCCTGTGTGAAGACCGACATGAAACGTACGTTTCAGGTGGGACTATTTTTTTCCCTGATCTTAGTTACGTACACTTGAAAAAATCCTTGTGTTTATAGTGGATATTTTATCCATATTAATGTTTAGCGTTTTATTTTATCCTTTTTTTCCGATGTTTTTCTCCTTTTCATACATTTAGGTTCGTTTTCACTGATGTGTTTACTCTCTGGCCAATATACAGTTACTAAATACTTTGAGTATACTGTAAATTATTAATGGCAGAAGGTCAGACTTGACAAGCTTAAGAAGCGCCAGCTATATGTAAACATGAACGCTGTTTACCCGACAGAGAAAACCCACCGCATGTAATTAACATTACAGGCTTTGTGAGTGGTAAACCTGTAGCGCCGTTCCCCGCACCTAACACACGGGATGACCTTGCAACGAAGAGCAAAACATAAACACATGGATGAATTACCAAGACCAAGGTGTGGTCATCGCCAAGGTGTGGTCATCGCCAAGGTGTGGTCATCGCCAAGGTGTGGTCATCGCCAAGGTGTGGTCATCGCCAAGGTGTGGTCATCGCCAAGGTGTGGTCATCGCCAAGGTGTGGAACAACACACTTATGTACAATCAGGACATTTATTTAAAGGAAACACTTCGCCATGAGTGGCTTTTTCAGTCCTAATACAGAGATAACTAAGAAACGAGTATATATATTGGCAAGAGTCAGGTGGATATCCGCAAGGGTAGTAGATAGTAGTAGTAGTAGTAGTAGTAGTAGCAGTAGTAGTACCCTCGCGATTTTCCACCTGACTCCTGCCAATTACATCAGTTGTATACAGTACTGACAAGTTAATGAGTCAGTCACATGTGTAACACCTAACTATCTATATTTTGAAGACTTTTTGCTAGCCAGTGACTTTCAATTCAATACAGACATTATATACAGAAGGAAGTTGAAGTTGAAGTATTCGGTCCCTCAACCTTCAAGAATTATATATGGAAGACACAGTCCCTCGCCAATACCTTAGTCTTCATTAATATTAGTCAGATGCTGAGATGCAGCAGTTGAAGGCATTTTCACAGGTGGGCGGGATCCACCAGTGGAAGCAAGTTATTTTCAAGAGTTGGTCAAGAGGTTAGTAACTTAATTGCAAACTTCTACACCAACTCTTGAACAGCATCAATGGTGGGTCCTGCCCAGCATCTGACTCCATTATATAAGGAAGTATCTTGCTGCCTTTTTCTCAGATTCATCAAAACTCAGGTAATAGACAACTTATTCAGTTCTGAGGGACTGATTACCTCGTCTTTCACTGTCTTCCAAGCATAAAATCTCTGTATTGAATTGAAAAAGTCACTGGTTGGAAAAAGTCTTCAAATTATAGATTCCTAGATGTCTAATTGGTCAGTTTTTCGCATAACAAATCGTAATAGACATTTCATCTGCATCCTCGACCTGTTTGCATTTCCGGTGTTTCTATTATCATTAGTAGGTTGGTAGACAGCAACCACCCAGGGAGGTACTACCACCCAGGGTGGTACTACCACCCAGGGAGGTACTACCACCCAGGGAGGTACTACCACCCAGGGAGGTACTACCACCCAGGGAGGTACTACCACCTAGGGAGGTACTACCACCCAGGGAGGTACTACCACCCAGGGAGGTACTACCACCCAGGGAGGTACTACCACCAAGGGAGGTACTACCGTCCTACCAAATGAGTGTGAAACATAAGCCTGTAATTGTTTTGCATGATGGTAGGATTGCTGGTGTCTTTTTCTGTCTCATAAACATGCAAGGTTGCAGGTATGTCTTGCTACTTCTACTTACACTTAGGTAACACTACATATGCATGTACAAGCATATATATACTAACCCCTCTGGGTTTTTTCTTCTATTTTTCTTCTTAGTTCTTGTTCTTTTTTATTTCTGCTTATCTCCATGGGGAAGTGGAACAGAATTCTTCCTCCGTGGGCTATGCGTGTCGTAAGAAGCGACTAGATGCCGGGAGCAATGGGCTAGTAACCCCTTCTGTATAAATTACTAAAAATAAGATAAGGAAAACTTCATAAAATTGGGATGTTTGAATGTGCGTGGATGTAGTGCGGATGATAAGAAAGAAGTGATTGCTAATGTTATGAATGAAAAGAAGTTGGATGTTCTGGCCCTAAGCGAAACAAAGCTTAAGGGGGTAGGCGAGTTTCAGTGGGAAAAAATAAATGGGATTAAGTCAGGAGTATCCGAGAGAGTTAGAGCTAAGGAAGGGGTAGCAATAATGTTGAAGGATCAGTTATGGAGAGAGAAGAGGGAACATAAATGTATAAATTCAAGGATTATGTGGATTAAAATAAGGGTCGGATGCGAAAAGTGGGTCATAATAAGTGTGTATGCACCTGGAGAAGAGAGGAGTGTAGAGGAGAGAGAGAGATTTTGGGAGATGTTAAGCGAGTATGTAGGAACTTTTGAGCCAAGTGAGAGAGTAATCGTGGTAAGGAACCTAAATGCTAAAGTAGGAGAAGCGTTTAGAGAGGGTGTGGTAGGTAAGTTTGGGGTACCAGGTGTAAATGATAATGGGGAGCATTTGATTGAACTTTGTATAGAAAAGGGTTTGGTTATAGGTGACACATATTTTAAGAAAAAGAGGACAAATAAGTATACAAGATATGATGTAGGGCGAAATGACAGTAGTTTGTTGGACTACATATTGGTAGATAAAAGACTGTTGGGTAGACTTCAGGATGTACATGTTTATAGAGGGGCCACATATATATCAGATTACTTTTTAGTTGTAGCTACAGTGAGATTAAAAGGTAGATGGGATACAAGGAGAATGGAAACAGCAAGAGAGAAGTGAAGATTTATAAACTAAAGGAGGAGGCGGTTAGGGTAAGATATAAACAGCTGTTGGAGGACAGATGGGCTAGTGAGAGTATAATCAGAGGGGTAGAAGAGGTATGGGGTAAGTTTAAGAATATAGTGCTAGAGTGTTCAGCAGAAGTTTGTGGTTATAGGAAAGTGGGTGCGGGAGGGAAGAAGAACGATTGGTGGAATGATGATGTAAAGAGAGTAGTAAGAGAGAAAAAGTTAGCATATGAGAGGTTTTTACAAAGTAGAAGTGATGCAAGGAGGGAGGAGTATATGGAGAGAAAAAGAGAGGTTAGGAGAGTGGTGAAGCAGTGTAAAAAGAGAGCAAATGAGAGGGTGGGTGAGATGTTATCAACAAATTTTGTTGAAAATAAGAAAAAGTTTTGGAGTGAGATTAATAAGATGGAGGGAATATTTTGAGGAATTGTTAAAGGTTAATGAAGACAGGGAAGCTGTGATTTCGTGTATAGGGCAAGGAGGAATAACATCTTATAGGAGTGAGGAAGAACCAGTTGTGAGTGTGGGGGAAGTTCGTGAGGCAGTGAGTAGAATGAAAGGGGGTAAAGCAGCTGGGATTGATGGGATAAAGATATAAATGTTAAAGTCAGGTGGAGATATAGTTTTAGAGTGGTTAGTGTTTTTATTTAATAAATGTATGGTACCTAGGGATTGGCAGAGAGCGTGTATTGTTCCTTTGTATAAAAGCAAAGGGGACAAAAGAGAGTGTAAAAATTATTGGGGAATAAGTCTGTTGAGTATACCTGGTAAAGTGTATGGTAGAGTTATTATTCAAAGAACTAGGAGTAAAACGGAGAGCAAGATAGCGGATGAACAAGGAGGCTTTAGGAAGGGTAGGGGGTGTGTAGACCAAGTGTTTGCAGTGAAACATATAGGTGAACAGTATTTAGATAAGGGTAAAAAGGTTTTTGCAGCACTTATGGATTTGGGAAAGGCATATGATAGGGTGGATAGGGGGGCAATGTGGCAGATGTTGCAAATGTATGGAATATGAGATAGGTTATTGAAAGCGGTGAAAAGTTTTTACGAGGATAGTGAGGCACAGGTTAGAGAATGTAGGCGAGAGGGAGATTATTTTCCAGTAAAAGCAGGCCTTAGACAGGGATGTGTGATGTCACCATGGTTGTTTAATATATTTATAGATGGAGTTGTAAGAGAAGTGAATGCTCGGGTGTTGGCAAGAGGTGTGGGGTTAAAAGATAAAGAATCTAACACAAAGTGGGAGTTGTCACAGTTGCTCTTTGCTGATGACACTGTGCTTTTGGGGGATTCTGAAGAGAAGTTGGAGAGGTTGGTGGATGAGTTTGGTAGGGTATGTAAAAGAAGGAAATTAAAAGTGAATATAGGAAAGAGTAAGGTGATGAGGATAACAAAAAATTAGATAATGGAAGATTGGATATCAGATTGGAGGGAGAGAGTATGGAGGAGGTGAATGTGTTCAGATATTTGGGAGTGGATGTGTCAGCAGATGGGTATATGAAGGATGAGGTGAATCATAGAATTAACGAGGGGAAAAAGGTGAGTGGTGCACTGAGGAGCTTGTGGAGACAGAGAACTTTATCCATGAAAGCAAAGAGGGGAATGTATGAGAGTATAGTTATACGAACACTCTTGTATGGGTGTGAGACATGGGTTGTGAATGTTGCAACAAGGAGAAGGCTGGAGGCAGTGGAGATGTCGTGTCTGAGGACAATGTGTGGTGTGAATATAATGCAGAGAATCCGTAGTTTGGAGATTAAAAGGAGGTGTGGGATTACCAAAACTATTATCCAGAGAGCTGAGGAAGGGTTGTTGAGATGGTTTGGACATATAGAAAGGATGGAGCAAAATAGAATGACTTCGAGAGTGTATAAATCTGTAGTGAAGGGAAGGCGGGGTAGGGGTCGGCCTAGAAAAGGTTGGAGGGAGGGGGTAAAGGAGGTTTTGTGTGCGAGGGGCTTGGACTTCCAGCAAGCGTGTGTGAGCTTGTTAGATAGGAGCGAATGGAGACAAATGGTTTTTAGGACTTGACGTGCTGTTGGAGTGTAGGCAAGGTAACATTTATGAAGGGTTTCAGGGAAACCGGCAGGCCGGACTTGAGTCCTGGAGATGGGAAGTACAGTGCCGGCATTCTGAAGGAGGGGTGTTAATGTTGCAGTTTTGTAGCTGTAGTGTAAGCACGCCTCTGGTAAGACAGTGATGGAGTGAATAATGATGAAAGTTTTTCTTTGTCGGGCCACCCTGCCTTGGTGGGAGACGGCCGATGTGTTAATAAATAAATAAAATTGTATCTATAGTACCATAAACCATTTCTTTACCACAAATACCTCTGACTACTTCTAAGTTCAAAGCTCGATACTCGACAGCAGCAACTCAGTCTAATGAATTAGCTAATGTCATTACCCAAGTCATAGGTAAATTTACCACATCCTTGGCTCTTAAATATTATTTTCTTGAATGGCTTTAATGTTCCTCCTAAAGTGAGGCTCCTTGATGCTGGTGAGAGGTTCTTGATCCAAGGCATTAAGCATTACTTCCTTTCTTAGGATAGAACCCGTAGCTAGATCGCTTGGGCATTCAGCTCACACACTGTGGTCCGGGGGTCGATATCCCGGTATGACTAGAAAAAAATTGGACGTGTTTCCATAAGACACCTACTGTCCCTGTCCCTGTTCACCCATCAGTAAAATGGGTACCTGGGTGTTAGTCGACTGGTGTGGGTCGCATCCTGGGACAAAACTGACCTAATTTGCCCGAAATGCTGTGCATAACAAGTGATTTTCTATATAGTAGTATGTCACTGATGTCAGCTAGGCCTGTATACCATGTACATGTACTTGTAGTAAATGAAGATTATTATTATTATTATTATTATTAACCAGAACGTCACCCATTCCTTTAGGTACTATTTTGCCCCTTCCGATTTTGATCTTTTTTCATGTAATAAAACAAATAATAATAATAATAATAACAAAACAACAATTAATAATAATAATAATAATAATAATAAAACAACAATAATAATAATAATAATAATAATAATAATATAAATAATAATAATAATAATAATAATAAATAATAATATAATAATAATAATAATAAAATAATAATATAAATAATAATAATAATAATATAATATAAATAATAATGATAATAATATAATATAAATAATAATAATAATAATAATATAATATAAATAATAATAATAATAATATAATATAAATAATAATAATAATATAATATAAATAATAATAATAATAATATAATATAAATAATAATAATAATGATACGGTAGAAGCAGTGCCAGTTGTCTACATATGGAAGTGTAATGTCTTCACAGTGTTCAGGTAGTAATCATCTGTTTCAAGGTAGTTTTTTCAGAAGTTCTCATCTACTTATATCTGGTAAACCAGTTCGGGATGTACATAGCAACAAGCCGACACACCTGGTTATTAAAAGACATACATATTTTTTTGTTTTGCTTTCGGTATGCGGGTTATTACCGACGGTCGAACTATTAAATTTTAAGAACCTGAAATTACTGAAGGTCACTTTGAGGAGAGTCTGTCAAGTCGTCAGATCCGGTAACGCAGACAGTTGTCCTTGGCAACGCAGACAGTTGTCCTTGGTAACGTAGACAGTTGTCTTCGTAACGCAGACAGTTGTCCTTGGTAACGCAGACAGTTGTCCTTGGTAACGCAGACAGTTGTCCTTGGTAACGCAGACAGTTGTCCTTGGTAACGCAGACAGTTGTCTTTGGTAACGCAGACAGTTGTCCTTGGTAACACAGACAGTTGTCCTTTGTAACTCAGAAAGTTGTCCTTGGTAACGCAGACAGTTGTCCTTGGTAACGCAGACACTTGTCTTGGTAACGCAGACAGTTGTCCTTGGTAACGCAGACAGTTGTCTTGGTAATGCAGACAGTTGTCCTTGGTAACGCAGACAGTTGTCTTGGTAACGCAGACAGTTGTCCTTGGTAACGCAGACAGTTGTCCTTGGTAACGTAGACAGTTGTCTTCGTAACGCAGACAGTTGTCCTTGGTAACGCAGACAGTTGTCCTTGGTAACGCAGACAGTTGTCCTTGGTAACGCAGACAGTTGTCCTTGGTAACGCAGACAGTTGTCTTGGTAACGCAGACAGTTGTCCTTGGTAACGCAGACAGTTGTCTTGGTAACGCAGACAGTTGTCCTTGGTAACGCAGACAGTTGTCCTTGGTAACGTAGACAGTTGTCTTCGTAACGCAGACAGTTGTCCTTGGTAACGCAGACAGTTGTCCTTGGCAACGCAGACAGTTGTCCTTGGTAACGCAGACAGTTGTCCTTGGTAACGCAGACAGTTGTCCTTGGCAACGCAGACAGTTGTCCTTGGTAACGCAGACAGTTGTCCTTGGTAACGCAGACAGTTGTCCTTTGTAACGCAGACAGTTGTCCTTGGTAACGCAGACAGTTGTCCTTGGTAACGCAGACAGTTGTCCTTGGTAACGCAGACAGTTGTCTTGGTAACGCAGACAGTTGTCCTTGGTAACGCAGACAGTTGTCTTGGTAACGCAGACAGTTGCCCTTTGGTAACGCGAGACAGTTGTCTTGGTAACGCAGACAGTTGTCCTTGGGAACGCAGACAGTTGTCCTTGGTAACGTAGACAGTTGTCTTCGTAACGCAGACAGTTGTCCTTGGTAACGCAGACAGTTGTCCTTGGTAACGCAGACAGTTGTCCTTGGTAACGCAGACAGTTGTCTTGGTAACGCAGACAGTTGTCTTGGTAACGCAGACAGTTGTCCTTGGTAACGCAGACAGTTGTCCTTGGTAACGTAGACAGTTGTCTTCGTAACGCAGACAGTTGTCCTTGGTAACGCAGACAGTTGTCCTTGGCAACGCAGACAGTTGTCCTTGGTAACGCTGACAGTTGTCCTTGGTAACGCAGACAGTTGTCCTTGGCAACGCAGACAGTTGTCCTTGGTAACGCAGACAGTTGTCCTTGGTAACGCAGACAGTTGTCCTTGGTAACGTAGACAGTTGTCTTCGTAACGCAGACAGTTGTCCTTGGTAACGCAGACAGTTGTCCTTGTAACGCAGACAGTTGTCCTTGGTAACGCAGACAGTTGTCCTTGGTAACGCAGACAGTTGTCTTGGTAACGCAGACAGTTGTCTTGGTAACGCAGACAGTTGTCCTTAGTAACGCAGACAGTTGTCTTGGTAACGCAGACAGTTGTCTTGGTAACGCAGACAGTTGTCCTTGGTAACGCAGACAGTTGTCCTTGGTAACGTAGACAGTTGTCTTCGTAACGCAGACAGTTGTCATTGGTAACGCAGACAGTTGTCCTTGGTAACGCAGACAGTTGTCTTGGTAACGCAGACAGTCGTCTTGGTAACGCAGACAGTTGTCCTTCGTAATGCAGACAGTTGTCCTTGGTAACGTAGACAGTTGTCTTCGTAACGCAGACAGTTGTCCTGGTAACGCGAACGAACAGTTGTCCTTGGTAACGCAGACAGTTGTCCTTGGTAACGCAGACAGTTGTCCTTGGTAACGCAGACAGTTGTCCTTGGTAACGTAGACAGTTGTCTTCGTAACGCAGACAGTTGTCCTTGGTAACGCAGACAGTTGTCCTTGGTAACGCAGACAGTGGTCAATATTGTAACAACAAAGAAGGTCTGTTTGTCACTATCTTACGCAATTAGTTAATATCGCAAACAAAAAATATATTATGATTAGGGCTTCAGTACTTGAGAGTTTTAAGAAAATGAGATGTAGGGAACAGTGGAAGCCCACTAGAAGAAGATGTAGAGGAGTTTGTGGTAATCAGTCCCTCAGCCTGGAGTAGATGTGTCCATCAATCTTGATTAAAGTACACGATATGGGTGGAGAAGGGTCTTATATGAAGCAGTGATACACAGCTTCATAACAATATCTTGGCAGCACGATGCAGGGAATCCTCCAAAGCGTCCCTGCGTTAACTAGTCGATTTTTCCATTGGTGATGCCGTCTACCACTGCTTCACCTCCCCTGTCAGCAGTATATAAGACCCTTCTCCACGCATATGTTGTACTTGTATCAAGACTGATGGACACATCGACTCCAGGCTGAGGACTGATTACCTCAAACTCCTCTACATCTTTACCATTCTTTTCTGCACTAGACTGAAGAAACTATGTACTAGCTGCCGAAACGTTTCCGGAATAAAGATACACAAATGTTGCACAAGTGTCTTATTTGTCAACTTGCAGGTTTTCTAAACCATTTATATATATACATGTATGTATATATATATATATATATATATATATATATATATATATATATATATATATATATATATATATATATATATATATATATATATATATATATATATATATATATATAGGATTGCTATTATTCTGTGTAACTTTTTTAATTAATGAAAGAAAGGAATAGAATGTGCTCTTTGTCCGTTTAAATGTCCTCCTCTGGGGTACTCGAATGTTCCCAGGGGTACTCAGAAGTGTCTTCCTAAATATTGTCTACTATCCTTCTCAGTGTCGGTTAATATCCCTTACTTAGGAATCTTCTATGTTATCACATAATCTTGTGTACCTGTCATTGTATGGTACAGTAACAGATAATATCGTTATATAACCATTCACAACGGACGTAGCATGAAGTTTTGGTGTGTAGACACAGGTCGAGCGTCACCAATCCATCATGAAGCCACCTGGCATAATGAACAATCCTGTGATTTTGTATAGCATTGTTGTTTAAGGTTGTGTACAATAGACTACTAAATAGCTATCGAGCTTGTATATCCCATAATTTGAGTTATATACTGTATTCCTGACATGTTTCAAGACAGAACTGTTTCTAGCCGGCATCACACATGCCGGCTCTATAGAATCATGTCTTCTTGGCACTTCCAAAATCACTAGTATTTCTTTTGTGGGCCAAGGTTAATATCCAGAGACGAGATGGGATGATGATATCAGGAAGTGTTTGATCTAACATTAGGTTTCATATACAATGCTTCCAACGAGCAATTTTTAGCATCATAGGGATGTTGAAAATAAGGAGTGCTGCTGGGCATCCATTATAAACACTGGCCTCGCCCGCTGGCAGAGAGGAATAATGTCTTAGTGCATGGCGCCTGCCAGCCTACCACCAGTTACCATGTGTAGACACAAAGTCTAGTGCAGGATGCAGTATTTCAATAGTGTGTTGCTGAATTTCCGGTATCGAGGTCACGTTTCCAAGGGTCTCCTCAATATCATAACAAGCTAATAAATATTTCAAGATTTTTAGATTTAAAGTCTATCATCCACCACGAATATTAAAGTTATTCCATGTTGTCTCTTACTTAAAGGTTTATTTAGGCATAAAGTCTTTCAATTACCAGAAATATTAAGGTATATCCAGTGCCATTTTCCCAAATTTCTTTTAGAGTAAGCCATTTACTGTAGTGACCCCAGAAAATATGGGTACTGACACTGTCGCGATTTTTGTTCTGAAGTGGCATACAATCTTTTTCTGACGGTAATGACACACAAAAAAATAAAACTCGATGAGAAACTTAGAGAATTAGGGAGGCGCCAAGTTAGCGGTCTGGCGCAGCTAACACATAACTGTTTCCACTCTTTGTGTTATTTTACAAGTTAGTTCCAATGTTCAAATCAGTGCTATTTTTCTAGCATGAATAATGTTCCATAGACTGCCCATTAAAGTATCACAACTACCCTAATACGTGACAATTTTACACAAAATTTAACAAAATCCATTTAAAAGAGATAAAAATAAACACTGAAGACATTCCAGCCACTAAAGCAACATTTACTCTATTAATTAATCAGTGTCCCCAGGCCTCTCTTATATAACACTTGCCCTTTATTGTCAGGTCATTATCACACATAACAAATCTAAGTTTGACCTCATTTCTCAGATTGTAAATATAACCAAGAATGACTGGCGGACTCACTAACTGAAGCAGACTCAGTAACTGAAGCAGACTCACTAACTGAAGCAGACTCACTAACTGAAGCAGACTCACTAACTGAAGCAGACTCAGTAACTGAAGCAGACTCAGTAACTGAAGCAGACTCAGAAACTGAAGCAGACTCAGTAACTGAAGCACACTCAGTAACTGAAGCACACTCAGTAACTGAAGCACACTCAGTAACTGAAGCACACTCAGTAACTGAAGCAGACTCAGTAACTGAAGCAGACTCAGTAATTGAAGCAGACTCAGTAACTGAAGCAGACTCAGTAACTGAAGCAGACTCACTAACTGAAGCAGACTCAGTAACTGAAGCAGACTCAGTAACTGAAGCAGACTCACTAACTGAAGCAGACTCAGTAACTGAAGCAGACTCAGTAACTGAAGCAGACTCAGTAACTGAAGCAGACTCAGTAACTGAAGCAGACTCATAACTGAAGCAGACTCAGAACTAAAGCAGACTCAGTAACTGAAGCAGACTCAGTAACTGAAGAAGACTCAGTAACTGAAGCAGACTCAGTAACTGAAGCAGACTCAGTAACTGAAGCAGACTCAGTAACTAAAGCAGACTCACTAACTGAATCAGACTCAGTAACTGAAGCAGACTCACTAACTGAAGCAGACTCACTAACTGAAGCAGACTCAGTAACTGAAGCAGACTCAGTAACTGAAGCAGACTCACTAACTGAAGCAGACTCAGTAACTGAAGCAGACTCACTAACTGAAGCAGACTCAGTAACTGAAGCAGACTCAGTAACTGAAGCAAACTCACTAACTGAAGCAGACTCAGTAACTGAAGCAGACTCAGTAACTGAAGCAGACTCACTAACTGAAGCAGACTCCCTAACTGAAGCAGACTGAGGAACTGAAGCAGACTCACTAACTGAAGCAGACTCAGTAACTGAAGCAGACTGAGGAACTGAAGCACACTCAGTAACTGAAGCAGACTCAGTAACTGAAGCAGACTCAGTAACTGAAGCACACTCAGTAACTGAAGCAGACTGAGGAACTGAAGCACACTCAGTAACTGAAGCAGAATCAGTAACTGAAGCACACTCAGTAACTGAAGCACTTAGACTAAGCAGACTCAGTAACTGAAGCAGACTCAGTAACTGAAGCAGACTGAGGAACTGAAGCACACTCAGTAACTGAAGCAGACTCAGTAACTGAAACAGACTCAGTAACTGAAGCAGACTCACTAACTGAACAGACTCACTAACTGAAGCAGACTCGTAACGAAGTAGACTGAGGAACTGAAGCACCTCAGTAACTGAAGCAGACTCAGTAACTGAAGCACTCAGTAACTGAAGCAGACTCAGTAACTAAGCAGACTCAGTAACTGAAGCAGACTGAGAACTGAAGCACTCAGAACTGAACAGACTCAGAAACTGAAGCATACTCAGTAACTGAAGCAGACTCAGTAATGAAGCAGACTCAGTAACTGAAGCAGACTCAGTAACTGAAGCAGACTCAGTAACTGAAGCAGACTCAGTAACTGAAGCAGACTCAGTAACTGAAGCAGACTCACTAACTGAAGCAGACTCAGTAACTGAAGCAGACTCAGTAACTGAAGCACACTCAGTAACTGAAGCACACTCAGTAACTGAAGCAGACTCAGAATAAAAGACTCAGTAACTGAAGCAGACTCAGTAACTGAAGCAGACTCAGTAACTGAAGCAGACTCACTAACTGAAGCAGACTCAGTAACTGAAGCAGACTCAGTAACTGAAGCAGATTTACTAACTGAAGCAGACTCATTAACTGAAGCAGACTCACTAACTGAAGCAGACTCAGTAACTGAAGCAGACTCAGTAACTGAAGCAGACTCACTAACTGAAGCAAACTCACTAACGAAGCAGACTCAGTAACTGAAGCAGACTGAGGAACTGAAGCACACTCAGTAACTTAGCAGACTCAGTAACTGAAGCACACTCAGTAACTGAAGCAGACTCAGTAATTGAAGCAGACTCAGTAACTGAAGCAGACTCAGACTGAAGCAGACTCAGTAACTGAAGCAGACTCAGTAACTGAAGCAGACTCAGTAACTCAAGCACACTCAGTAACTGTGCAGACTCAGTAACTGAGCACACTCAGTAACTGAAGCACACTCAGTAGTGAAGCAGACTCAGTAACTGAAGCAGACTCAGTAACTGAAGCAGACTCAGTAACTGAAGCAGACTCAGTAACTGAAGCAGACTCAGTAACTGAAGCACACTCAGTAACTGAAGCAGACTCACTAACTGAAGCAGACTCAGTAACTGAAGCAGACTCAGTAACTGAAGCAGACTCAGAAACTGAAGCAGACTCAGTAACTGAAGCACACTCAGTAACTGAAGCACACTCAGTAACTGAAGCAGACTCAGAAACTAAAGCAGACTCAGTAACTGAAGGAGACTCAGTAACTGAAGCAGACTCAGTAACTGAAGCAGACTCACTAACTGAAGCAGACTCAGTAACTGAAGCAGACTCAGTAACTGAAGCAGACTCACTAACTGAAGCAGACTCATTAACTGAAGCAGACTCACTAACTGAAGCAGACTCACTAACTGAAGCAGACTCAGTAACTGAAGCAGACTCACTAACTGAAGCAGACTCACTAACTGAAGCAGACTCAGTAACTGAAGCAGACTGAGGAACTGAAGCACACTCAGTAACTGAAGCAGACTCAGTAACTGAAGCACACTCAGTAACTGAAGCAGATTCAGTAATTGAAGCAGACTCAGTAACTGAAGCAGACTCAGTAACTGAAGCAGACTCAGTAACTGAAGCAGACTCACTAACTGAAGCAGACTCAGTAACTGAAGCAGACTCACTAACTGAAGCAGAATCACTAACTGAAGCAGACTCAGTAACTGAAGCAGACTCAGTAACTGAAGCAGACTCAGTAACTGAAGCAGACTCAGAAACTGAAGCAGACTCAGTAACTGAAGCACACTCAGTAACTGAAGCACACTCAGTAACTGAAGCAGACTGAGAAACTAAAGCAGACTTAGTAACTGAAGCAGACTCAGTAACTGAAGCACATTCAGTAACTGAAGCAGACTCAGTAACTGAAGCAGACTCAGTAACTGAAGCACATTCAGTAACTGAAGCAGACTCAGTAACTGAAGCAGACTCAGTAACTGAAGCAGACTCAGTAACTGAAGCACACTCAGAAACTGAAGCACACTCAGTAACTGAAGCACACTCAGAAACTGAAGCACACTCAGAAACTGAAGCAGACTCAGTAACTGAAGCACACTCAGTAACTGAAGCAGACTCAGAAACTGAAGCAGACTCAGTAACTGAAGCAGACTCAGTAACTGAAGCAGACTCAGTAACTGAAGCAGACTCAGTAACTGAAGCAGACTCAGTAACTGAAGCAGACTCAGTAACTGAAGCAGACTCACTAACTGAAGCAGAATCACTAACTGAAGCAGACTCACTAACTGAAGCAGACTCACTAACTGAAGCAGACTCACTAACTGAAGCAGACTCACTAACTGAAGCAGACTCAGTAACTGAAGCAGACTCAGTAACTGAAGCAGACTCAGAAACTGAAGCAGACTCAGTAACTGAAGCACACTCAGTAACTGAAGCACACTCAGTAACTGAAGCACACTCAGTAACTGAAACACACTCAGTAACTTAAGCACACTCAGTAACTGAAGCACACTCAGTAACTGAAGCACACTCAGTAACTGAAGCAGACTCAGTAACTGAAGCAGACTCAGTAATTGAAGCAGACTCAGTAACTGAAGCAGACTCAGTAACTGAAGCAGACTCAGTAACTGAAGCAGACTCAGTAACTGAAGCAGACTCAGTAACTGAAGCAGACTCAGTAACTGAAGCAGACTCACTAACTGAAGCAGACTCAGTAACTGAAGCAGACTCAGTAACTGAAGCAGACTCAGTAACTGAAGCAGACTCAGTAACTGAAGCAGACTCACTAACTGAAGCAGACTCAGTAACTGAAGCAGGCTCAGTAACTGAAGCAGACTCAGTAACTGAAGCAGACTCAGTAACTGAAGCAGACTCAGTAACTGAAGCAGACTCAGTAACTGAAGCAGACTCAGTAACTGAAGCAGACTCAGTAACTGAAGCAGACTCACTAACTGAAGCAGACTCAGTAACTGAAGCAGACTCAGTAACTGAAGCAGACTCACTAACTGAATCAGACTCAGTAACTGAAGCAGACTCATTAACTGAAGCAGACTCACTAACTGAAGCAGACTCACTAACTGAAGCAGACTCAGTAACTGAAGCAGACTCAGTAACTGAAGCAGACTCAGTAACTGAAGAAGACTCAGTAACTGAAGCAGACTCACTAACTGAAGCAGACTCAGTAACTGAAGCAGACTCAGTAACTGAAGCAGACTCAGTAACTGAAGCAGACTCAGTAACTGAAGCAGACTCAGTAACTGAAGCAGACTCAGTAACTGAAGCAGACTCAGTAACTGAAGCAGACTCAGTAACTGAAGCAGACTCACTAACTGAAGCAGACTCAGTAACTGAAGCAGACTCACTAACTGAAGCAGAATCACTAACTGAAGCAGACTCAGTAACTGAAGCAGACTCAGTAACTGAAGCAGACTCAGTAACTGAAGCAGACTCAGAAACTGAAGCAGACTCAGTAACTGAAGCACACTCAGTAACTGAAGCACACTCAGTAACTGAAGCAGACTCAGAAACTAAAGCAGACTTAGTAACTGAAGCAGACTCAGTAACTGAAGCACATTCAGTAACTGAAGCAGACTCAGTAACTGAAGCAGACTCAGTAACTGAAGCACATTCAGTAACTGAAGCAGACTCAGTAACTGAAGCAGACTCAGTAACTGAAGCAGACTCAGTAACTGAAGCACACTCAGAAACTGAAGCACACTCAGTAACTGAAGCACACTCAGAAACTGAAGCACACTCAGAAACTGAAGCAGACTCAGTAACTGAAGCACACTCAGTAACTGAAGCAGACTCAGAAACTGAAGCAGACTCAGTAACTGAAGCAGACTCAGTAACTGAGCGTAGTAACTGAAGCAGACTCAGTAACTGAAGCAGACTCAGTAACTGAAGCAGACTCAGTAACTGAAGCAGACTCACTAACTGAAGCAGACTCACTAACTGAAGCAGACTCACTAACTGAAGCAGACTCACTAACTGAAGCAGACTCACTAACTGAAGCAGACTCACTAACTGAAGCAGACTCACTAACTGAAGCAGACTCAGTAACTGAAGCAGACTCAGAAACTGAAGCAGACTCAGTAACTGAAGCAGACTCAGTAACTGAAGCAGACTCAGTAACTGAAGCAGACTCACTAACTGAATCAGACTCAGTAACTGAAGCAGACTCACTAACTGAAGCAGACTCACTAACTGAAGCAGACTCACTAACTGAAGCAGACTCAGTAACTGAAGCAGACTCAGTAACTGAAGCAGACTCAGTAACTGAAGAAGACTCAGTAACTGAAGCAGACTCACTAACTGAAGCAGACTCAGTAACTGAAGCAGACTCAGTAACTGAAGCAGACTCAGTAACTGAAGCAGACTCAGTAACTGAAGCAGACTCACTAACTGAATCAGACTCAGTAACTGAAGCAGACTCATTAACTGAAGCAGACTCAGTGGCACTCAGAAACTGAAGCAGACTCAGTAACTGAAGCAGACTCACTAACTGAAGCAGACTCCTAACTGAAGCAGACTCACTAACTGGAGCAGACTCAGTAACTGAAGCAGACTTAGTAACTGAAGCAAACTCAGTAACTGAAGCAGACTCAGTAACTGAAGCAGACTCAGTAACTGAAGCAGACTCACTAACTGAAGCAGACTCACTAACTGAAGCAGACTGAGAACTGAAGCAGACTCATAACTGAGCAGACTCAGTAACTGAAGCAGACTGAGGAACTGAAGCACACTCAGTAACTGAAGCAGACTCAGTAACTGAAGCAGACTCAGTAACTGAAGCAAACTCAGTAACTGAAGCAGACTCGAGGAACTGAAGCTAGAACTGAAGCAGACTAGAACTGAAGCAGACTCAGTAACTGAAGCAGACTCAGTAACTGAAGCAGACTCAGTAACTGAAGCAGACTCAGAACTGAAGCACACTCAGTAACTGAAGCACACTCAGTAACTGAAGCACACTCAGTAACTGAAGCAGACTCACTAACTGAAGCAGACTCAGTAACTGAAACAGACTCAGTAACTGAAGCAGACTCACTAACTGACAACTCAACTGAAGCAGACTCACTAACTAAAGCAGACTGAGGAACTGAAGCACACTCAGTAACTGAAGCAGACTCAGTAACTGAAGCACACTCAGTAACTGAAGCAACTCAGAACTAAAGCAGACTCAGTAACTGAAGCAGACTGAGAACTGAAGCACACTCAGTAACTGAAGCAGACTCAGTAACTGAAGCATACCAGTAACTGAAGCAGACTCAGTAACTGAAGCAGACTCAGAACTGAAGCAGACTCTGTAACTTAAGCAGACTCAGTAACTGAAGCAGACTCAGTAACTGAAGCAGACTCAGTAACTGAAGCAGACTCAGTAACTGAAGCAGACTCACTAACTGAAGCAGACTCAGTAACTGAAGCAGACTCAGTAACTGAAGCAGACTCAGAAACTGAAGCAGACTCAGTAACTGAAGCACAATCAGTAACTGAAGCACACTCAGTAACTGAAGCAGACTCAGAAACTAAAGCAGACTCAGTAACTGAAGCAGACTCAGTAACTGAAGCAGACTCAGTAACTGAAGCAGACTCACTAACTGAAGCAGACTCAGTAACTGAAGCAGACTCAGTAACTGAAGCAGACTTACTAACTGAAGCAGACTCATTAACTGAAGCAGACTCACTAACTGAAGCAGACTCAGTAACTGAATCAGACTCAGTAACTGAAGCAGACTCACTAACTGAAGCAGACTCACTAACTGAAGCAGACTCAGTAACTGAAGCAGACTGAAGAACTGAAGCACACTCAGTAACTGAAGCAGACTCAGTAACTGAAGCACACTCAGTAACTGAAGCAGACTCAGTAATTGAAGCAGACTCAGTAACTGAAGCAGACTCAGTAACTGAAGCAGACTCAGTAACTGAAGCAGACTCAGTAACTGAAGCAGACTCAGTAACTGAAGCAGACTCAGTAACTGAAGCAGACTCACTAACTGAAGCAGACTCAGTAACTGAAGCAGACTCAGTAACTGAAGCAGACTCAGTAAACTGAAGCAACTCAGTAACTGAAGCACACTCAGTAACTGAAGCAGATTCAGTAATTGAAGCAGACTCAGTAACTGAAGCAGACTCAGTAACTGAAGCAGACTCAGTAACTGAAGCAGACTCACTAACTGAAGCAGACTCAGTAACTGAAGCAGACTCAGTAACTGAAGCAGACTCAGTAACTGAAGCAGACTCAGTAACTGAAGCAGACTCAGTAACTGAAGCAGACTCAGAAACTGAAGCAGACTCAGTAACTGAAGCACACTCAGTAACTGAAGCACACTCAGTAACTGAAGCAGACTCAGAAACTAAAGCAGACTCAGTAACTGAAGCAGACTCAGTAACTGAAGCACATTCAGTAACTGAAGCAGACTCAGTAACTGAAGCAGACTCAGTAACTGAAGCAGACTCAGTAACTGAAGCACACTCCGTAACTGAAGCAGACTCAGTAACTGAAGCAGACTCAGTAACTGAAGCACACTCAGTAACTGAAGCACACTCAGAAACTGAAGCACACTCAGTAACTGAAGCACACTCAGAAACTGAAGCACACTCAGAAACTGAAGCAGACTCAGTAACTGAAGCACACTCAGTAACTGAAGCAGACTCAGAAACTGAAGCAGACTCAGTAACTGAAGCAGACTCAGTAACTGAAGCAGACTGAGGAACTGAAGCACACTCAGTAACTGAAGCAGACTCAGTAACTGAAGCACACTCAGTAACTGAAGCAGATTCAGTAATTGAAGCAGACTCAGTAACTGAAGCAGACTCAGTAACTGAAGCAGACTCAGTAACTGAAGCAGACTCACTAACTGAAGCAGACTCAGTAACTGAAGCACACTCAGTAACTGAAGCAGACTCGGTAACTGAAGCAGACTCAGTAACTGAAGCAGACTCAGTAACTGAAGCAGACTCGGTAACTGAAGCAGACTCAGTAAAAACCATAAAACAGACGATTTTCCCTTCCTCAGGATAATCACCAGAAATTATATATTTCGTCCACTTCGAGTCATGTTTGATGTTACTTGTAATCTTAACCAAACAAATTCATCTCTACTTCACAAGTATGTCATCCATTACATTAATTAATACCAAGAAACGGCCAATAAAACCATCAAAACTACCCTAGAAACCCTCTCCAATTCCCTGTTATATACCAAACACAAACACAATGTTTGTTTGAACAACAATGAGCACCAATGTATATTAACGTGGGTGATAGTGATAAGATTAACGTGGGTGACAGTGACAGGATTAACGTGGGTGACAGTGATAAGATTAACGTGGGTGACAGTGACAGGATTAACGTAGGTGACAGTGACAGGATTAACGTGGGTGACAGTAATAAGATTAACGTGGGTGACAGTGACAGGATTAACGTAGGTGACAGTGATAGGATTAACGTGGGTGACAGTGATAGGATTAACGTGGGTGACAGTGATAGGATTAACGTGGGTGACAGTGATAAGATTAACGTGGGTGACAGTGACAGGATTAACGTAGGTGACAGTGATAGAATTAACGTGGGTGAAAGTGATAAGATTAACGTGGGTGACAGTGACAGGATTAACGTAGGTGACAGTGATAGGATTAACGTGGGTGACAGTGATAGGATTAACGTGGGTGACAGTGATAGGATTAACGTGGGTGACAGTGATAAGATTAACGTGGGTTACAGTGATAAGATTAACGTGGATGACAGTGACAGGATTAACGTAGGTGACAGTGACAGGATTAACGTGGGTGACAGTGATAGGATTAACGTGGGTGACAGTAATAGGATTAACGTATGTGACAGTGATAGGATTAACGTGGGTGACAGTGATAGGATTAACGTGGGTGACAGTGATAAGATTAACGTGGGTGACAGTGACAGGATTAACGTAGGTGACAGTGATAGGATTAACGTGGGTGACAGTGATAGGATTAACGTGGTGACAGTGATAGGATTAACGTGGGTGACAGTGATAAGATTAACGTGGGTGACAGTGATAAGATTAACGTGGGTGACAATGACAGGATTAACGTAGGTGACAGTGACAGGATTAACGTGGGTGACAGTGATAGGATTAACGTGGATGACAGTGACTGGATTAACGTGGATGACAGTGATAGGATTAACCTGGGTGACAGTGATAGGATTAACGTGGGTGAAAGTGATAAGATTAACGTGGGTGACAGTGATAGGATTAACGTGGGTGACAATGATAGGACTAACGTGGGTGACAGTGATAAGATTAACGTGGGAGAAAGTGACAGGATTAACGTGGGTGACAGTGATAGGATTAACGTGGGTAACAATGATAGGACTAACGTGGGTGACAGTGATAGGATTAACGTGGGTGACAGTGATAAGATTAACGTGGGAGACAGTGACAGGATTAACGTGGGTGACAGTGATAGGATTAACGTGGATGACAGTGACAGGATTAAAGTGGATGACAGTGATAGGATTAACCTGGATGACAGTGATAGGATTAACCTGGGTGACAGTGATAGGATTAATCTGGGTGACAGTGACAGGATTAACGTGGGTGACAGTGATATTATTAACCTGGGTGAGTGATATTATTAAAGTGGGTGACAGTGATATTATTAACGTGGGTGACAGTGATAGGATTAACATAAAATAAAAAATAGTGACATGAAATATTATATAAGGATTTTAATAATTTAAAAAAAAAAAACTACTAAATTCACGTGGATCAGTGAGCGCAAGACACGGTGGAGGCTCGATCCTCCGTCTGCCAAGAGCGAGACAGACTCACTTCCCATCAGTACTCATCTTATTGTCGCTTATTGTATAACTTAACATTTTAACCATCATTCAACACACTCCATGACTCATGATAAGTAACTTTCATGAAAATTCTGGCTTTGCTGTGAAAACTATGCAATAATTCTTCCTCAATTGACAGGTGGACAGCTAATTTAAATAATATAATCAAGATAAGCGCTATGACCTGGTAAGGTCAAGAAGGAGGTGGCAGCGCCAGTCTTGACAAGGCAGGAGTCAAGGAGGAGGTGGCAGCGCCAGTCTTGACAAGGCAGGAGTCAAGGAAGAGGTGGCAGCGCCAGTCTTGACAAGGCAGGAGTCAAGGAGGAGGTGGCAGCGCCAGTCTTGACAAGGCAGGAGTCAGGAGGAGGTGGCAGCGCCAGTCTTGACAAGGCAGGAGTCAAGGAGGAGGTGGCAGCGTCAGTCTTGACAAGGCAGGAGTCAAGGAGGTGGTGGCAGCGTCAGTCTTGAACAAGGCAGGAGTCAAGGAGGAGGTGGCAGCGTCAGTCTTGACAAGGCAGGAGTCAAGGAGGAGGTGGCAGCGTCAGTCTTGACAAGGCAGGAGTCAAGGAGGTGGTGGCAGCGTCAGTCTTGAACAAGGCAGGAGTCAAGGAGGAGGTGGCAGCGTCAGTCTTGACAAGGCAGGAGTCAAGGATGAGGTGGCAGCGTCAGTCTTGACAAGGCAGGAGTCAAGGAGGTGGTGGCAGCGCCAGTCTTGACAAGGCAGGAGGAGGAAGCCAGTACTTTTGTTCCTCCCCTCATGGGAGTTCCTTGACGCTGGTGAGGGGCTCTTGATCTAGGGAATTCGATCTATGCTCCAGTTCCCTGAATTGAGCCTGAATGCCTTTCATCCCCCACAGGCGCTGCATAATCCTATGTGTTATATATATATATATATATATATATATATATATATATATATATATATATATATATATATATATATAATTGTACAACAATAAAGGAATGGAACAGACTGCCTGCACATGTCAAAGCCAGTCATAGCATGAACCAGTTCAAGAAGAGAACCAAAAGGTACCTAATGAATGTAGCGACAGAAAGGAAGGAGAATTAGTTTTTTTATTTTTTAGCTAACACACATGTAAATATAAATAACTCATTTTACCTTATTCCTTTACAGTATAATAATAAGATATTATCTCATTTATAGTATAATAATAAGGCATTAAAAGAACCCCAATAGAAATAAGTCACTTTATCTGACTTTTATGGGTTATCCTGGAGGGTTCTCTATACATATGCTGCTATGTATGATAATCTATGTATTTGTGTATCCCTGAATGAACTTATTTACTAGTCCAAATGTCTAACAAAAAGAATTCTATCAATAGATAGTGTAGGAATAAAGTAGTGTAGGAATACCGTAGATAGTATACCGTAGACTTGTAGAAGTTTAATACACAAAAAGCTGTGAATGTTGTGCATCCTGAGGGTCTTCAGATTATTCTATGTTTTGTATGTTAGTAATTTTGAAATAAAGATTGTATTGTATTGTATTGTATCCCTGAAGGTGGATCTTTAATTAAGTAGTTGCCAGAATTTTTTCTTCCAACAATTTATTATTATTTTGTTCATAATACGAAAAGACTCTTTTGTTTATCTTTAAACTTTCAGTGCCAAGATTTTAGAACACTTGTCATGTGCAAGTCTCCTATGACCCGAGTTGTAGGACCCATTCCCAGGATCCTGGAATGGCCGGGATAACTTCCAGAACCTCAGTGACGACTAAAACATTCACAAGAGTTGTCTCCTGACTGGACGATGGCGAAGAGTGAAATTCAAGTGTATAGATGCACATATGTCAATTCCATTTGTAAAATAGCGAAATTTTCTTTTGTTTCATCACATTTTGTTACGGACACAGGTATGAGTCCAATCGCCTAGCAGGTAAACAAACTTAGGAGGACAAGCGAGGGCAAATGCAAACAAGGAGGAGTAGATTCTTTACCCGTTTATTCCTTCACTACAATATGTATAGATATTTACACTATGTACAGAGAGAACAAGTTTGTAATTGAACAGGTGAACGTCACTGTCAGCACAGTGAATACGACCAGAGACTCTGGAAGTCTACCAACCACCGTCACTGTCAGCACAGTGAAACGACCAGAGCCTGGGAACCCAAAACCCCCACGTCAGCACAGGAACACGACCAGAACTCGGGGTCACCAATCCAGCGTCCCAGCCAGTGAAACCCACCGAGACCTGGAATTACCAATCCCCGTCACTGTCAGCACAGTGAACACGACCAAGACTCTGGTCACCAATCCACTCGATGTGTTAAGACGTCATTTTCAAATTCTACTTTCGGTGACTGTCTGTTTTAACCGTAATAACCATGGTGGGGCCCAGAACTGCTACACTTGAACTGTTAGTTTAGTGGTCGAGAGGCCATGACACAATGGGGGGTTACATTGAATAAAATTGAAATTTCTCGATCACGCCCAAACACAAAGGAGCTTTCTGAATGGCTTCGATATTTAATGGTGAGTGTTTGGGAAGGATAGTAACCATTAATTTAGTTGGTGGCACAACCTCAATGTACTAATTTTTTTTTTAAAAACCTGGAATCTTTGGTCTGTGCAAAACTGAAGAAGGTTTTGTGATAGGCTTCAAAATTTTAGACCGGGGGTGTTTCCCAAAAAACCCAAAATTCCATTGTTACTGGTTCCATCAGTTCTTTTAATTCTATCAAATAAATAGTGATATTGATTTTCATTCAATAACATGCGTGTCGAAAGGAGGCGACTAAGAGCCGGGAGCAATCAGAAACCCCCTTCCCCCTTAAAATCTACAAAAAACGAGAAGAAGAAAATTTTAAAATTGGGGTGTCTGAATGTGGGGAAAAAAAAAGGGGGATGGGGGAAAGAGATGTTTTCCCGATGTTATGAATGAAAAGAATTTGGGATGTCCGGCCCCTAACCCGAAACAAAGCTGAAGGGGGGGGGAGTTTCAGGGGGAGAAATAAAGGGGATTAAGTCGGGAGTATCTGAGAGAGTTAGAGCAAAGGGGAAAGGGGGTAGCAATAATGTTGAAGGATCAGTTATGGAAGGAAAAGAGGGAATATAAATGTAAACCAAGGATTTGGGATTAAAATAAGGGTCGGAGGGAAAAGGGGTCAAAATGGTGTATGCACCTGGAGAAGAGAGGAGTGTAGAGGAGAGAGAGAGTTTTGGGAGATGTTAAGCGAATGTATAGGAACTTTTGAACCAAATGAGAGAAATTGTGGTGGGGGACGTAAATGCTAAAGGGGGAGAAACATGCAGAGGGGTTTTAGTAGGTAAGTTTGGGGTCCCGGGTGTAAATGATAAGGGGACCCCTTTTGATTGAACTTTTAAAAAAGGGGGTTTAGTTATGGGTAATACATATTTTAAAAAAAAGAGGATAAATAAGTATACAAGATATGATGTGGGGGGGTAATGACAGTAGTTTTTTGGGACTATGTATTGGTAGAAAAAAGACTGTTGAGTAGACTTCAGGATGTACATGTTTATAGAGGCCAGATTTTAAAATCATTTTTTATTATAGCTACAGTGGGAGAAAAGGTTTTAGATGGGATACAAGGAAAATAAAAATCAGTAAGTAAAAGAGAGGTGAAGGTTTATAAACTAAAAGAGGAGGCAGTTAGGTAAGATATAAACAACTATTGGGGGATAGATGGGGAGTGAGAGTGTAGGAAGGGCCGAAAAAGTATGGGGAGATTTAAAAAAGAGTGTTAGAGTTTCCCGCAGAAGTTTGGGGTTTCAGGCGAGTGGGTGGGGGGGAAGAGGGGCGGGGTTGGTGGGAAGATGATGAAAAAAGAGAAAAAGGGAGAAAAAGTTTGCATAAGGGGAGGCCTTTTTCAAAGTAGAAGTGATGCAAGGAGGGAAGAGTATATGGAGAGAAAAAAGAGGTTAAAAGAGTGGGGGAAGCAAGTAAAAAAAGAGCAGATTAGAGAGTGGGGAGATGTTATCAGCAAATTTGTTGAAAATAAGAAAAAATTTTTAAAAAGAGATTAATGTTGAGGAAGCCTAGAGAACAAATGGATTTGACAGTTAAAAAAAGGAGAGGGGATTTTTAAATGGAGAGTTAGAGGTATCGGGAAGATGGGGAAATATTTTGAGGATTTTTTAAAGTTGATGAAGACAGGGAAGCCGGGGATTTCGGGGTAGGGAAGGGGTAACATCTTGTAGGAGTGTGGAAGAGCCCCGTTTTGGGGGGTAGGGGTTTTGTGAGGCAGTGGGTAGAATGAAAGGGGAAGGCAAAAAGGGGGTTTATGGGATAAAGATAGAAAAAGTTAAAAAACAGGGGGGGGATATAATTTGGAGTGGTTGGTGCTATTATTTAATAAATGTATGGAAGAGGGTAAGGTACCTAGGGATTGGAGGGGAGGTATTGTTCCTTTGTATAAAGGCAAAGGGGGCAAAAAGAGTGCAAAATTATAAGGAAAAGTCTGTTGGGGTGTACCTTTGGGAAAGTGTAAGGTAGAGCTATTATTGAAAGAATTAAGAGAAAAAAGAAAGCAGGATAGCAGATGAACATGGGGGGTTTAGGAAAGGTAGGGTGTGTAGACCAATGTTTACAGTGAAACATATTAAAGGGAAAAGTATTTGGATAAGGGTAAAGATGTTTTTGTGGCATTTTTGGGTTTGGAAAACTGAAGGGTAGGGAGATAGGGGGGGGAAAAGTGGCAGATGTTTCAGGAAAGGAATAGAGGAAGGTTACTGAAAGCAGTGAAGAGTTTTTAAGAGGATAGTGGGGGTCAGGTTAGAGTGTGTAGGAGGGAAGGGGACTATTTCCCAGTAAAAGGGGGCCCTTTGGGCAAGGATGTGTGATGTCACTGTGGGTTTTTCAATATATTTATAGATGGGGTTGTAAGAGAAGTGAATGGAGGGTCTTGGGGAGGTGTTGGGCTAAAAGATAAAGAAGCAAATACAAAGTGGGGGTTGTCACAGTTGCTTTTTGCTGAAGACACTGTGCTTTTTTTGGGGGATTCTGAAGAGAAGCTGCGGGGGTTGGTGGATGAATTTGGAGGGGTGTAAAAGAAGAAAAAATTTAAAGTGAATATAGGAAAGATAAGGTGATGAGGATAACAAAAAAAATAGGTGACGAAAGATTGGGTATCAGATTGGAGGGGGAGAGTATGGAGGAGGTGAATGTATTCAGATATTTGGGAGTACATTTGGGGGTGGGTCTTTGGGATGAGGGAATCATAGAATTGATGAGGGGAAAAGGGTGAGTGGAGCACTTGGAGTCTGTGGAGACAAAGAACCTTGTCCATGGAAGAAAGAGGGGAAAATATGAGAGTATAGTTATCCAACGCTCTTATATGGGTGTGAAAGCATGGGTGATGAATGTTGGGGAAAGAGGAGAAGGCTGGAGGCAGTGGAGATGTCATTTTCTGGGGGTCAATGTGTGGGTAATTTTAATGCAGAAATTCGGGGTTTTGGGAAAATTTGGAGGAGGGTGCGGGATTACCAAAACGATTGTTCAAAAGCTGAGGAGGGGTTGTTGAGGTGGTTTGGACATGTAGAGAGAATGGAACGAGACAGAGTGACTTCGAGAGTGTATAAATCTGTAGTGGAGGGAAGGCGGGGTAGGGGTCGGCCTAGGAAAGGTTGGAGGGAGGGGGTAAAGGAAGTTTTGTGTGCGAGGGGCTTGGACTTCCAGCAAGCATGTGTGAGCGTATTTGATAGGAGTGAATGGAGGCATATGGTTTTTAATACTTGACGTGCTGTTGGAGTGTGAGCAAAGTAACATTTATGAAGGGATTCAGGGAAACCGGCAGGCCGGACTTGAGTTCTGGAGATGGAAGTACAGTGCCGGCACTCTGAAGGAGGGGTGTTAATGTTGCAGTTTTATAACTGTAGTGTAAAGCACCCTTCTGGCAAGACAGTGATGGAGTGAATGATGATGAAAGTTTTTCTTTTTCGGGCCACCCTGCCTTGGTGGGAATCGGCCGATGTGTTAAAAAAAAAAAAAAAAAAAACTATAGAATATCTCGTCTTATTGGATTCAAAATACTTATTGTTTATGCTTGACGTTCCATTATAGGCGGACATACTATAAGTACACTGTATAGATTGTTGTGGTGCAAATTTTAAATTTTATTGAAATTGTTATAATGCCTGAAACTGTTTATTACAGACCACTTACTGGCGAATGTCTTTTCTAATAGAGTTCAAACTTGCAGTGTTGATGGACTTCACTAAAACAAAAGTTTGACTCTCATTGAGGTACAGTGGCCGGGTGTAAGGCAATGGGGGGATCCTTCCTGGGTTCATTGGGTACAGTGGCCGGGTAAAAGGAAAAGGGGATACCTTCCCTGGGTTCTTGAGTTAAACAACGTTTCACCAGCACAATGGACTTTTTTTAAGTTTAATACTAGTCCAAAACAAAAAAGTCTGGCGCAATAAAGTTTCCATTTTTTACTTTTTGTGCTTCTGATCGTCGTATTTCCATATCATTTACTGTTTCAGAATGAATAATAAAGAAACAAAAGCAATAAGTAACTGGAAACAGCAAGAAACGTTTGGTTTATGAAGCTTTTAAAAATTTGCGTAATGTCTGGGCGTAGCACTACACATAGACTGTCTGGTCGTAGCACTATACATAGACTGTCTGGTCGTAGCACTACACATAGACTGTCTGGTCGTAGCACTACACATAGACTGTCTGGTCGTAGCACTACACATTTACTGTCTGGTCGTAGCACTACACATAGACTGTCTGGTCGTAGCACTACACATAGACTGTCTGGTCGTAGCACTACACATTCACTGTCTGGTCGTAGCACTACACATAGACTGTCTGGTCGTAGCACTACACATTCACGTCTGGTCGTAGCACTAACATACGACTGTCTGGTCGTAGCACTACACATAGACTGTCTGGTCGTAGCACTACACATAGACTGTCTGGTCGTAGCACTATACATAGAATGTCTGGTCGTAGCACTATACATAGACTGTCTGGTCGTAGCACTATACATAGACTGAAGAGGAAAACATATATTACAGTCAGGTGTAAAATATAAGCAAGGAAACACACTCTGCAGGCGCTGCAAAGTTGAGTTCATGTTTTGTTGAAAACAGTAGTATTTTGGTGGTTTTCGGAATGTATGATTTAATATCTACATAGTCAAAGGTTTCGCCAACCAGAGTCTGTCTTGGTGCTGTATGACTGTAGGATGTCATGGTGACTGTCTTGGTGCTGTATGACTGTAGGATGTCATGGTGACTGTCTTGGTGCTGTATGACTGTAGGATGTCATGGTGACTGTCTTGGTGCTGTATGACTGTAGGATGTCATGGTGACTGTCTTGGTGCTGTAGACTGTAGGATGTCATGGTGACTGTCTTGGTGCTGTATGACTGTAGGATGTCATGGTGACTGTCTTGGTGCTGTATGACTGTAGGATGTCATGGTGACTGTCTTGGGGCTGTATGACTGTAGGATGTCATGGTGACTGTTTTGGGTGCTGTATGACTGTAGGATGTCATGGTGACTGTCTTGGTGCTGTATGACTGTAGATGTCATGGTGACTGTCTTGGTGCTGTATGACTGTAATGTCATGGTGACTGTCTTGGTGCTGTATGACTGTAGGATGTCATGGTGACTGTCTTGGTGCTGTATGACTGTAGGATGTCATGGTGACTGTCTTGGTGCTGTATGACTGTAGGATGTCATGGTGACTGTCTTGGTGCTGTATGACTGTAGGATGTCATGCCCCCCCCCCCCCCCCCCCCCCCCCCCCCCCCCCCCCCCCCCCCCCCCTGTATGACTGTAGGATGTCATGGTGACTGTCTTGGTGCTGTATGACTGTAGGATGTCATGGTGACTGTCTTGGTGCTGTATGACTGTAGGATGTCATGGTGACTGCTTGGTGCTGTATGACTGTAGGATGTCATGGTGCTGCCTTGGTGCTGTATGACTGTAGGATGTCATGGTGACTGTCTTGGTGCTGTATGACTGTAGGATGTCATGGTGACTGTCTTGGTGCTGTATGACTGTAGGATGTCATGGTGACTGCTTGGTGCTGTTGACTGTAGGATGTCATGGTGACTGTCTTGGTGCTGTGACTGTAGGATGTCATGGTGACTGTCTTGGTGCTGTATGATGTAGGATGTCATGGTGACTGTCTTGGTGCTGATGACTGTAGGATGTCATGGTGACTGTCTTGGTGCTGTATGACTGTAGGATGTCATGGTGACTGTCTTGGTGCTGTATGACTGTAGGATGTCATGGTGACTGTCTTGGTGCTGTATGACTGTAGGATGTCATGGTGACTGTCTTGGTGCTGTATGACTGTAGGATGTCATGGTGACTGTCTTGGTGCTGTATGACTGTAGGATGTCAGGTGACTGTCTTGGTGCTGTATGACTGTAGATGTCATGGTGACTGTCTTGGTGCTGTATGACTGTAGGATGTCATGGTGACTGTCTTGGTGCTGTATGACTGTAGGATGTCATGGTGACTGCTTGGTGCTTAACTGTAGGATGTCATCCGGT